>BLYE01000043.1:0-203052 GCA_016586335.1 Nitzschia putrida | reverse complement strand
GTGAACGAGTGCAGTCTTCTCCGGCAGAGGCCAAGCGACGAGTGTCAACAGAACGTTTGCACAAACCTAGAGTTCACAAGGGTGGAAAGGACAAATCATGGCAACATGAATATGACCATCGAAAGTTGTCTCTGGAGACTCAATCGCTGAAACGGCTCCTTCAATGATGTCCTCCTTTCTTTCGCCTTCCGAGTCGTCCCCTTCAGTCTCCGGGCGATCTATGAGAGCAGATCCCGCATCCTTGTTATCGTCCGCTTCACTGCCTTTCACATCTCCTCACAAGAGAACATCAGCTTCGAATTTGAATTTGTCGATAAGTTCTGTCCAGTCAGCAAAGGATGGTAACACCGTTCCTTCGATTTACAAATTCGCGCGAAAATGCCAGTGGACCGAGTTCTCAAAGGCTTTGGCGTCCGATTCTGGATTTCATCTTGGCGACATTGGGTTTGTGTACAAGAAGGATGGCACAACAGTTCTACACATGGCTGTAATGAGTCGAACAGGATATATTACTGCATTCAAAAGCTGTGACAAGGAATTCCCAATGGCCCCTTTGGAGGTTATTGAGGAACTGTTGCAATTGGAGCCCGATGTGGCTAGTGTGAAATGTACTTTGAATGGATACACACCACTTACCTACGCATGTTTGGTGTGCAACAACCACTATGATGTAGAGGATGCTGCCAAGATGGTTCGCTTGTTCCTAAAATATTGTCCGGAGTCTGTCAAGATGTTTACCAAGGAAGGTTTGAGTCCGGTGGATATCCATGTTGTGAGCTACAGCCACCACCATCAGGCCAAGGAGGAAGAATCTAGTTTGGGAAGAACGTCCGCATCCGTTCTGAGAACATTGTTGACGCATAGCCCCGAGTTGGCGAACAACCGCGTTCATGGGGACAAGGTGAAGGGACCACTTGAATTGTTGTACAAGTGTAACGCGAATGTATTCTCTCAGGCTGTCATGGAGGAATTGAATTCCGAAGCGACCGAAGAGGGGACCGTTCGCAGTGAATTCACCATTCCGGAACGGCGGCAAAAGGTTGTGGATGCCGTGAAAAAGTGGTGGATCTGGACCTGGGCCATTATGATCCTCAAGTATGGATCATTGAAACAGAAGAAACGGGGGTCTCAATTCGCTGCTATGCATGCGGCGAGTATGCAAATCGCTTGTCCAGCCCCTATATTAAGCTTGATCTTGTTCGCCTTCCCTAGGCAGATCAAGCAACCGATATTGGACAAGGATGACAGAGGAAACCTGCCGTTGCATGCTGTATGCTCGTGGCCTGGAGGACCTTCCGACAAACCTGGAGTTCAATCCCTCTTGTCTACTCGCAAATCACAAGCGATCTCTCGCGTGATTGATGAATTTCCACAAGCTGTCAAGTCGACCAATGGTCAAGGTGAGACTGCTCTAGAGCTGGCTGCCAAATCGGGGACATCGTGGGATGGTGGTGTGCGCCGATTAGTCAAGGCTTACCCCAAGGCTCTTCGGATAGCATCGCAAGAGACTGGTTTGTACCCTTTCATGACGGCTGCATCTGCGGCCGATGAAGGAGACGATACACCGGTCCGTGACGCACAATGTCTTCGTACCATCTATGGTTTGCTTCGCGCCAATCCTAGAGTTTTGTCACAATGTTTGGAAGAAGAATAAAAACAAATGTGAACGACAAGAAAGGGACGTAGTAATATGTTTTTAATAATAATATTGTCATCCCTCCTGTACGTTAGTATCAGTTTTATTCTCCATGGCTACTTGTTTCGGCAGTATTACAGTACTCGTTGTGAGTATTTCATTGTTCATTGGTGATAGGGATAAAAGAATGCAAAACACTTGCCCTCGCTACCAACGTAACAAGCAGTGAAAAAGGGAGGGCACAGGAACACGCAACACTCTGCGTTGGTTGTGCGAGCACATTCGAGTCATTCGAATGGATGAAATTGCGTAGTCTAAGGAGTCATTACTCGTACTCGCAGCAGAGAGGCTGAACGACCACCAACCACCACAAGAACGCGAAGCTGCTTGTGACGTTCGGACGAACGGAAAGGCAAACAGGCATCAACGAGAATCCAGCGGCAACCCCTTGAGAATCTCTCGTGTTGTAAAAGACTCACCTTCCTAGTAGTCTTTTTCGACCCACAACTCTTTGTCTAGAGTTTATTGCTACAGAGTGTTACGACTGTAACTTTTTTGGAGCGGAACTCAAGTGCACATTAATACTACATACACTACACGTACACAAAAAGAATGGCTCCTCAAGATAACTCCAGTGTATTGGCAACTGCCATGGAGCAGCTGCTGCTGGCGCTGCTTTGGCCGTCATGGCCATGAAAATGACAGAGACCAAGGAAGCTCCTGCCATTAAGACTGTCTACCAACGCCCCAAGACTACTTCTGTGGTTATGAACGATCCTGAGCCTCAACTCAAGCGACAGGACTCTGGAAACCTCGTTTTCCCTCACAATCATGAAGAAAAGATGAGGCGACGCATTGCCACTCGATACCAAATTGAGGATGAGAACTCTGCTCCTCGAGAGTTGGTTACCGTTCGAGTTCCTGCCACTTCTGCCAATATTGGCCCTGGTTGTAAGTGTATCTTTCTGATTGTTGGTTTTATGTTGTTGCATCGGTCTTTTTTCTGCTTGCATTCTGACTTGGGTCATTTTCTTTATGAATTCCTCTTTTTTGCACGTTCTTTCTTGATTTGTTTTGCTTGTTTGCTTGCTTGACGATGTACAGATGATTGTTTGGGAATTGCTGTTGATTTGTGGTCCGAAGTCACTGTCTCCCGTTCCGACACGTTTGAAATTACTGCCGAAGGTGAGGGTGCCGAAGAAATGCCCAAGGATGAGTCCAACTATATGGTCGTTGGATGCAAGGCTGCCTTTGAGGCCGCTGGAAAGACCTTGCCCACTCTCAAGTACCATGTCATTTCCAGGATTCCTTATGCTCGTGGATTGGGAAGTTCCTCGGCTGCCATTGTGGCTGGAATTGTCGCTGGTTTGATTTTGGCTGGACACCGATTGCCTTGCTGGGGATCGGAGGCTTTGTTGCAGATTGCTGCTGGAATTGAGGTAAGATCCCTGCTGGGGTTTTGGGCTGTTATATGCATATATTATGCAACCGTACTGTGTGATTTCTCACCCAAAGCCATTTCCTTTTGCTACTACCACAGGGTCACCCTGATAATGTGGCTCCCGTGATCTATGGAGGTATTCAATTGGGTATTCACAACGGAACTCGTTGGATGACTGAGCGTGTCCCTTGTCCACCGGGTTGCAAATGGTTATGTTCATTCCTGACTTCATTGGAAAGACATCTGATGCCAGAGGGGTACTAGCAGACACTGTCACCAGAGAAGAGGCTGCCTTCAATATTGGCCGCGCTGCCATGTTGGTCCATTCCTTCTGCACCAACAACTTGGATAACTTGAAGTTCGGTGTAGAGGATAGATTGCACCAGCCTCAACGTGACACAAACTCTACAAATACCTCTTCCCCATGATCGAGGCTGCCGAAGAGTCTGGAGCTTGCTGTGCGTACTTGTCGGGAGCAGGACCCACAGTGATGGCTTTGACCAGTGGTGCCAGTGGAGATATCTTTGCTCAGCGTGAGAAGGAACGTACCGATATTCTCGTGGCCAAGGCCATGATCCAATCGGCCAAGGACAACGGCATTGACGGAAAGTTGTTGGTCACCAACATTGTGACAGAGGGTGCCCGTGTCGTCCGCGTTGTTCCTCCTTTCAGTACCGGAGAGATCACTTTCCGCGACAACATCTAATTCCTGTAACTACTGCAACTACGGATAGTTGTAGATTTGAAATAGTACCAAACAATAATATCTATACGCATACGCACATGAGATTCTACGCCCACTGCTACTGTACTACTAGTAGGCCAAAGTAGGTGTTTACCGAGTAAGTTGCAGTTTTAGAGTTATCTAGGGGACTCTTTGTTGGACAACAAAGCGCAAGGGAACGGAAAATCCTCCATCAAGGCTAATCTTGGCAATGTACTCACCAAGCTTCTTGATCTTCATTTCACACTTGACTTCTGGCTCAAATTCATCAACCATGTTCTGCACCTTGTCATCATCTAGATCCGCATGCGATAGGGGTTGACGGGGTAAATGTGGATGGTCTCATGGTCTTCCAAGTCAATCTTTAGTTGCTTGCTCAACTTTTGTCGAATGTTGTAGGCAGTGACGGTTCCAGGGTGCAACGCATCCACCGAGTTGGGGTCCACCACACGCCAGAGTTTTAGCTACGAAACGATCGAACAACAATTGCATGTAACGTCAGAACATCATATCATGACAAAAGTGTTGTGTATAGCCGCCGACCAAAACAAACCACACAAGTACAACCCACCCATACAACTTGCACTGTTTGTAGTACTCGTACTTACCACCTTGTTTCGTAGGTACTTCTTGAGGATATCGGCGTTCTTAAGGTTTTGCTCATCCTTCTTACTCATACTAGCGGCATCCTGCAACCGAGCAAGTCGTTGTTCCTCCGTCTCGAAATCAGGGTCAACAATTCCAAGTTTCTCAAAATTCTGTGGAGTGGCATAGACGGCCATCTTTTGGGGGACAAGGTGGTTACGTGCGTATCCAGCCTTGACAGTGACAACATCACCAACGTATCCCTTTCCGTGTGGCAGATCCTTAAGAGCGATCAATCGCACTGTGTGTCCCCATCGCTTAGCAATACCGCTGCTCTGAACGTTGGAGTTGAGAGCCGAACGAGCTAGACTTTGAAATCTCATCATCTTGTTGTTGCTGCTGCTGCTGATTTGGTTGTTGAATTCGCGAAGAAATTGGATCTTTGGAGTTTCCTACTAGATTCGATGTTTGTACGAAGAAATTGAGTTTCTGTACTTTTTCTAACCGAAGGCTTGTCTGAGAATGGAACAAAAATCTCCAAATGGGACGAGAATTGGATCCTTTTGTTTGCAATGAAACCTCTGGGTCTCCTCTACAGCTCTGCCGCGATGGATGATTTTTGATGGCAGATTTCGTCCGGTTGTCGTCTCGAACTACGCACCACACAAATCAATATGCTGGAGTGACGGTCAGACTATGTAGTGTTGCGGGAGACGGGAAGACCATTTTTGGCGATTGGGGACTGGGGACTGGGGATTGGAGACTACTACCGGAAGACGTACCTAGTGTAATACCAACGTCTAAAGTGCTGAATGTTGTTTTCCCTTTGGCTCTAGTGAGACACAGACTGCTACACTACTAGAATACTGCGATAGTTTCACATTTTCAAAAAGAACCATAACCTAGATTTAGCGCCAAGCACGGTACTCTTCAGCTGGCCTTCCGGCACCCCAATCTCGAACCCAATATCCACCAGCAGGCGACCTAGCAGCAGGGCTTTCCAATTCATGGCGATCGGAAGCGGCAAAGCCTGCATGAGGTGGGATGTGAGAAGGGGAGTGGTGAAGACCATGAACAAGTCTGGGAGAAAGAGGGCCACGTTCCGCGTATCGACGAATTGGAGTAAACTCGGCGTGGGGGCGGCCCAAATAGTGAGGGTGAGACTTGACATATCCAAGGCGTTCCGATAGGTACCGTTCCTCTTCCATATATTCATAGTGGGAAAGACGAGGACCAATGTCAGCCTTGCGGTAGACATACTCATGAGCAGCGGATGCTTCTGGTACCGAAGGGAGACGCTTGGTCACACGGCGGAAGGCACCCTCATACTCTTGATAGTCCTCCCTAGATTCATCAGAAACACTTGCCCGAGAATCGTTGGGAGAAATAATCGCATGGTGGTCTTCTGCGGTTGGTTTGCTCATTGGTGGAGATCGCGGAGTTCCGAGTTGCTTCAACTTGGAGACTTCCTCCACAGCGCGAGGAAATCCCATCACAAGAATATTTGCAGCGTGAGGGATAGATTCCTTGTCATCGTCGTCGAATTCTGGCCCCACCATGCGTTGGAGAAGACGGAATTTCTTGGACATGACCTTGGCTCGGGTCTGACTTTCTTCAGATTCTTGAGACGGTTCAGAGCCCTTGGCAGAGGAGCAATCACTCTCGGATCCTCCATGTCGTTGAGGGGAGGTTGATCGTCCTCTTCACCATTTCGCTTTCGCGATTTATACTTCTTGTTGCTAAAGCATGAGAAGTTTTCTCAATTGCTCTCTTGTCACTGATCTCGTACCAAATGGCAGTCTTGGGGTCTTGTTCGAGGAACCTTCCCTTTCGTTCACGAATGCCTTCCACGATACTGCGACTGATCATGGAGCGAGCTCCATAGGGCGAAATGATGTAGTGATCCAAGTTGGTCTTCATCAATCGCCAATATGTCTTGTTTCCTGCATGGCGCCTAGCCCCAGGGCCAAAGAGGACGTCAGATTGGCGAGGTTCATCAACTGGTTGCAAGATGTCACCTTCGAGTTCGTTCATTTCTTCCACTTCCTTGAGAGCCTTCAATTTGGCACTAAAATGAGTGCTATGAGACCTCTTCTCTCGTCGCCTTCGCACTTCCCGGCGAAGATCATCCGATACCTTTTTCCTAACCTTTTCTTCAGACAGCTCTCCCCACGTTCCGGTCTCCTCATCGCGTTGAACAAACCAACCATCTTTTTCCTTGATCGCACTGGAAATCTTCCCGATGATACCCGAGCGGTCAACTGGAGAAAGATCGTTATAGGAGTCTTTGTACTGGTTGATGAGTGAACGATACAACTTGTTTCCTGGCCAACGTTCATGGTCGCCCCGTCCTTTCTCACAGACAACATCATGTTCTCGGAGCTCTGGGGCCTCCTTTCCATTGACAGTAGCTTTCACATTGGGGGAACCCTTGATCTCAGAAGATACGGAAGTCATGGTAAAGTTGGAAAGAATCACTGTGAACTGTCCGCTTTGTCAACACACTCCGATGCCGTTGTGACGACCACGATGAAAGGATCGTCACAAAAAGGCGAGAGAAATGTGACGGGAAGTTTGGCGAAGCGAGCGAGGGCCGATCGCCAGTCCAGGACGTAGGTTCCTACTTACCCTGGTACTGGGCATTGGTCCAATGGATTCGCCATTCGCCCTATTCTCAAATAACCCGGAAGTGGTTTTAGCGATACATTTGCTAAATCTCTCGAAGCGTTCAGATACATAGGAAATCAACGCATGGGTTGGCATGTAGGCATGACCCTTGATGACGATCGCCAAGAGGAAGTCCACTATGCTTCCTTACCGTATGCATGGTTCTTACCTTCCTACCACTTGTTAAGTCTTGATTTTGTCTCTGCTTCAGCTGAAATTGCATTTTACTACCTGAAGTAGGTTACCAGGTAGTGTAATGCAAAGACTCTTCCATCATGGCGTCCTACCAATCTAAGTGGAAACTAGATGTAGTGAGGCGACATCCTCCTACGAATGGCGTCGTCGCAATCAAGTAGAAAATTTACTTCGTTCCGTCATTGTTGGCGCCCTTACGATGGCATGATCTTCTCCTTCCTAAAGTTTATTACGACTTCTTCAGGAGTTGTCACAACAACCTAACCGTTGTTTCCCGAAGTTTTACTAACACCCCTCCTACCAGAGTACTACCTACGTTAGCACAAAACAACTACCAAAAATGCCACTCAAAACCATTCTTGTTGGTGTCATGGAAAGACACGAAGTCAAACGTTCGCAAGGGAGTTACATCTAATCCCTATCATCATCATTCCTGCTAGCAAAGAAGCATTTCATGAATACAAAAAGAAAACTTACAAGTCTATAGTTTTATTACCAGCAGTACAGTAGCACAAGGTGTCAGCCTCATCGGTAAGAAGTAGCATCATTCAGAGGGGGACTGGCATGAACTATTCACCGCCTCCTCCTAGTCGTTTCCGAGGGAAAAACACAATCCCAGGTTGAACATGAGGCAACCTCGGCGGAGGAGCCAAGGCCATCGCAATCAGAGGTAGTTTGGATCGAGAACGGTTGGGACTTGCAGGGCAATTTGGTCTCTCACAAGGACACCGTTTACCCGTGCCGACCTTCAAGGCGCCATCGTTTTCGTCGTCAGAGTCATCGATATGGTGGAGCCCAGCAGCTGGGACTGCTACTTGTCTTCCGATGAGCTGAGATTGGTTTACTTGTCGGACGATTGACTCGCTTTGGTTGTGCTCCTTCCTACCCAACTGAAGCAAAAGGTCGGCGGCATCAAGTGGAGAAGCAGCTTCCCACAATGCTACTCGCTTGTTGGGTGGAGGTCTCTCTTCGTGATCCTCCTCGATTACATTAACAGTCGTCGGTCTCTTGCGAATGCGAGTCATCATAGTTTGTTTCTAGGTCAAAGAAAACGGAAAAGTGTGGTGATGGTTTTGGTAGGTGTGAAATAATGGCGGGTGTAGGAGTGCAGCCCTCCTTGAGATTCTCGAATCTGACCTGACATAGTTCCGCAATCATGTGGGCCGATTCCTATCAAATATGGATTGATTTCTGCAATCTACAGTTGTTTGAAACGGCAGTGCGAATGAATTCGCTTTTTCCCTCCAAATTTGTGAATCGTAGAATCGGAAGGGAGCCAAAATTGCGTATTGCCTTCCATAACACGCGAACAGAGAAAAAAGTCCCATAGTGCAGGAAATTAAAGCCAGGTGAGAACACCATACTACTTAGAGGCACAGTTCGACTAGTATCTAAGTAAAATCGTATCATTGGGACGACTGCCTTAAAGAATGATTGAGATTCCCGATGTCATCTGCAAACCTCCGGAAACAACTCCCAAACCCAAATCTGATTCGTGCAGATTGGAGGCGGCCATTTGGTTCTTGGAGCCACAACAATCGGACGACTCCTCTTGACCCCACGTGCTACTTCTCCATTTTGATCCCCTGATGGGTTCGTCTCCTATTGACACGGGATTCCTGAGCCTTTGCCCACATAGTTCTTTGTTCCAGCAAAGTCGTGCCATCTTCCCCGTGGAAACTCATGCCAGACAGTATCAATCATCGATCATCGTAGTCTTTTCGTCTTCTTGTATCATAGTTGTACAACGGGCAACGTGGCGTCTCCGACATTGTGGAACTGGACCAAAAGGTTCGCGATTGTTATTCCTTGAGAACACGATGTCATGTTTTGCGAACATCATGGCAAGGTAAAACTGTATGAGGGTTGTAAACTGCAAAGATAGTATTACGCCTTGAATACGACAGTGTTCACACTCCTAGTGAGGTTCCGGACCTCCAAACGGAATTACATGGCAATCAAGCCATCAAGCTATAGACTTCCCACCAACTCTTGAGCATTTTCGTACACATAGAAATAACTACAGTGCATGATTCTATTACGTTAGGAAAGGGGTTCGCCGCTAATAGTAAACATTCAAGCCATTCGGAATCGCGGTGGTGAAAAGTTCTTGCAGTCCACACTCTTGACAAGTACGTTAGTAGATTCCCCTGTTCTCTCTTGACAACAACATACTTTTCTTGAAGTGCCAATGTTGACAAGCAGAACTCCCACGAAAGAAATGGGAATTCAACCGAAGTGTACTACTCCCACCAGCCGTAGTATTAGGCAGTCCTATTTTTATTTGTGGACTGGATTCAGCGGACTACGGTTGTGGTCCGAATGACTGGTTCCTACCACGGGGAGTCACATGGTGCTTTGTATCGCTTTGTAGTGCTTTACAGTTATTAGTCTGATCCGACATCGATGTGATTGATCCTGGAACGACTACACAAGTCGCAGCGGCGGAAACGAACGTCGTGTGGAAAACTACCCTCTAGAAATTGCAGCGCTACTGGTGATTGGTGATTACCCTTTCTTGACAATCCAGAAGCCACGCACGTGAAAAAGATCAAGTAGTTTCAAAAAGTGAAACATCTAGGTGCTACCGGCAGTAAAGTACACAGTAGACAAAAGGCCGTCTTACCATCATATGTGTAAACTGGATCAACAAAAGTCTGACAAGCTGGAATTTGCAAGTGCGTATTCGTGAAGATTCAATCCTCCTTAGATTCACCTCCACCAGGTAAGTGTACAACGGACCATGGCGAACAGCGTCATCATCCAGTGTTGGACATGAGAAACGCCAATAGGTCATCAAAATTGGATCCTACAAGCTCAACTGCCCGAACCACTTTGGTCAATTCAAACCCATTCATGGTGAGTTCTTGTACGACCGGTGGGTATTCATCCATAGCAAGGATGGGAGCCGCAACTGCCTCTTCTTCCACAGGAGGAACAGACGCGGCTGCGGAAGCAAAGGCAGCGCTGCTGTTGGACGGTAGTGATGCCACAGACTGAAACAGGGGTGATGGGATGTGGTGAGTATTGAGTTGCCGCAGTTCTATCAATAGTGTAGGAGAGTTTCATACTGTAGTGTAGCTTTGTACGTACATTGGATGCAAGATCCACTGATGGATCGAAACGAGGAGAAGAAGATCGCGCCCCTCCTGACGTCTGCGTCGACGCACGCTGCTTTTACCATGCTCTGACTTGGAAAAAGACTGGAGAGATCGCTCTAACGCAGCTTGTTCCAACTCAAAGTATGTAGCATCCATATCCGATAGCGCCATGACCTTACTGCTTTGGAGCTACAAACATTACAAGCATTACAAGCACACCAAACATACGTGAGCAACGACGAAAATGCATCATGTCCGATCCACGGGAGTATGCGCACAAAAAGATATGGCACGTACATGTTCACTGGATAGTTGACTCTCTTGATAGCCCTTTGAAGTTCATCGTCTTGAGATTGTTTCAAAGCACGCTCGAGCTCTTGTTCATCGGCTTGGGCATCCGAGGCGGCAACAGCCTTGGCCAATTGCATCTTGTCAGCCAACCCCGGCTGCAAGCCCGGAAGTCCCAATCCTAAACCAGCGGTGGGTACCAAGGGATCCACTACCGCATTGTAGTGATTCCCATCATGATACGATAGACGAATAGGGGCATCTTGTGTCTTGTACTCAGCATGAAAGATATTGAGTGGCTTGAGACCCGACTCTGGAGAAAAGACCTCAATGGGCCGATTGAAGAGTTCACTAATCGCTTGCAACTCAGGGTTGTTGGCATGAACACCATCCTGTCGCTTTCTGGCAATGTACTGGTCAAAAGGCTCCCGGTAACAAACTGAGAAAAATGTTCCCGATCTCGTTCCTGGGTACGAGTACAGACGAGTAGGAAGGTCCAAGCAAAGATGAGAGACAGGTGGATGGCAACCAGCCAACCAAGAACAGTCCAAGCAAACCACAACACAAAAACAGTATCGTACCATATAATCCAAACATTGGGCCCGGACTTGAGCATGCATGGAGGGGTCTCCATAGACCTGTAGACTCACAGCTCGAAACAAACAATTCCCATCCCCATCCTGCGGTTGAATCTCCAATCCTCGATGTTTCTTGAGAAGCATGGCAAATTCCGACTCTTCCGGTAACAACAATACTGAAGTGGAAGACTTTTTCTTGTTGTTGTTGTTAGGGTTGGACGCATGAGCTGGTAGTTTCTTGGCTTCCTGTGCGGACGCGGGATCGTTCTCGAGTAAAAAGGGAGGCGGGGTGTCTTCAGGAGAAGAAGAAAGGGAATCATCTTGGACAGAATTGGACTGTAAATACCAATCGGAAGACCTGGGGCGTCCTAGAACCATGTTGGAAGCAGGTTTCTTGAGCGCTGGAAGCTTTTGACAACTAGGAGGGATTCCACCAGAGGAATTCTCAATCGAAGCTACAGAACTTGCAGAGGCAGCAGAAATAGCTCCAGTAGCTGCACTTGCAGAAGCTGAACAAGTAGCACTGGTAGTATTGGTACTGGTACTGTCTATTAGTTGAATAGAAGCAGCAGTGGAGTCCAAGGAAGCGTTGGGACGCTGTCTCTTGAGTCTTCTAGAAATGGGTTTCTGGTCAACAGAAGCGTCGCTGTCACTGTGGCCTTGGCTGTCGCAATCACTGTCACAGTTGCTACTACTGTCACTGAGAGTATTGGTAGTTTGAGTCTTCCAGTTTCCTCCTCTTCGTTTGAGGAATACACGCATTGCCGCTGTAATCACAATCAATGCGTTCCAAACGTTCACAGAACTCTCGTTCTAGTAGTTCAAACACGGGTTCTGTACTTTCTACAGAAATCGACTAGGTCTCTTCTACCGGCAGTAGTTCCACTAGTTCGATACTCTTTTTTCAGCAAGTCTTGGAGGGAAATGGTTTCTTTTTGGTTTCAGCTTGGTAGAATAGACTACGGACTTCTCCAACCATTCCTTGCAATGGCTTGTTCGATGGCTGCTCCCTCCTGCATTCATTCGGGGGTACGGCACGGTACTCCTATGTGGGACCAAGTACAAATTCTACGGCAAACGGGCGTTTTCCTTCCACTTGATGGCCATGCCCCCCCCGCAAGTTCGTCCGCGGACCCCAATGTTGGTACGTCAGTCCTACTACGTATTGTATATAGTTAGTAGCTATCACAAGTAGTATCAGTGGGTAATATGATTGATACTCGCACCCACAATGAAAGAAAATAGAATATACCTTGTCTTGTTTGCAGTAGAATAACACTACACTATGGATAAATAACTATGCTGTACTGTACATTGACACCATCCTTGGAGAAGAGTCTCAAACATCTTTTTGGGCTTGTGTCAAGCGCATCACACCACCATTCCAAGAGGTTCCACTCTCAATGGCCAACGTCAAAGGTGTTTGCCTTGATCGTTCCGAGCCCGAGCCGTGGCTGGGTGGTCCGTCAATAACTCTGTCAAGGCAATGGACTTGCGACATGCTTTGGATCGACATCCTACCACATCCCAACTGGCAACCGCATGGACGGCATGTCCTCCATGTACCAAACTCGGCCGTGCTACATCCTCGGGATACGCATGTTTACAGAGCATCAAAAAAGCTGGAGGAAAGTCATCCATTTGACAAGCCGTGTGCAAAGCATCAAACGGAGGCATGGGTTCTACTCCTGCAAACGTATGTACATGTTCACAGCGCAAAAACTCCAACACAAACTCCCACACCCAAAACGAGGAAGAATGGTTCATGACACTCCGTGACTTGTTGGCAGGATGATTGGATGGAGTTACACCTTGATGTCCTCGCGCTTGACGCCGTTCCGATAGTTGGGCCATGAATGCTCGAGACTCCACCAACGCCACGTGTTCCAAAACCTCCAACGAATTGCATGATAGGAGAAAATCCAGTGTACGGGGAAGCAATACACCCACATTGTGATCTCCCAATAACACTCTCAAGACACTGGTACAAGGAGCATTGGTAGCACTTGTCGTTTTTGTGTGTTGGTGTTGCGCTCCAAGGCGGACATGGCCAAAATGTGAATGTCCAACGCCGAATGACCTTTCCAATCGGTCAAGGAAAATGCATCCAAGTTATATTCCATCAACAGATTCACGATTTTGGCATCTGATTCCAAAGATGCTAGATCCTTGGTTTGACATGCATACATCAATGGTGTATATCCATGTCGAGTGCACACTTCTTCTGTTGCAGAAAGATCGGCTTCGAGAAGGCTCTCAATGACATCCAAGCACGCAGGGTTGGTGTCTCGGTTCATCACTGCTAGATGAAGAGGAGTCAAACCTGTTTCGGGATGTATATATTGAGCTTCCTCGGTTGAGCTTGCCAAGTGCAAAAGATCTTGCCATTGGGGTGATCTTCTTCAGGATCAATCAAACACTCTTCCAAGAGGTCATAGAGCTGCGTACTACTAGACGCCATTTTTTGTTGTTGCTGGTGCTGCTGCTGTTTAGTCAGTAGTCTTCAACAACGCTATAATAGTGCAAGAAACAAAGCAGCGGTTGGTGGAATTGGAAATGGGAGTATGATTTGGTTTTGTGCACCCGAAACTCGAGAATGTTGTTGTTGTGTCCTGAGTCCTGACTCACATGAATCAAAGAATTCGGGTGTCGCCAAATTTCAGTCTTGCATCCTTCCAGGTTTCTGAGACGCTGTAAATCTAGCGAGCTGGTATCAAGAAACAGGATCAACATGGTTGCAGGTGGTGGGACTGTTGTTAGCAAACTTCTCTTGCACATATCTTTTTTGACTTGCTCGGTAGTCCCACGAGATTCAATGACAGCAACTTCGGTTTGATCGACAGTTGTCCACCTGCAGAATACCGTACTGAATCCTGCTTGGAATTCTTGAAAGGCAAGAGCCTGGATCTTCACATTGTACAATAGCATGTTGTGGTGGAGGTTGTCTACCTTAGAATTCTTAATGTGATCTAGCTACCGGTAGAGAGGACTTTATCTATGGCGGTAAGGAAAATCCCCAAGAAAACATCATGGACAACTTCCATGAAATCCGAGTTTCAATGAGAACTGTTTCAGTGCATCACGACATGCACTAGTTCTCTGAGAAAATCATAGCGCATCACGACTTGCGCTATAGTCTCTCTTCTCTCTTGGTGGGAACGTTCATCTACCCTCCATTTACACCAAGTAAGCATCAGCACGGCTCAAAGGAGAGTTTCTGCATCCCTTTTGAAAGTTTCCTGTTCATAGTCACGCTGAATCTTCTTCTCGCACTTCTTGTATGCTTTTCGGCTAGCATATCCTCCAACAGCTCTCCAATCAGCACTCCAGGGAAGATAGGGGCCATGATCAATCCCACCAACAACGGCGCCACTGGCTGCACCAGCTAACTGCGCTTTGCCC
The DNA here is from genome assembly GCA_016586335.1 of Nitzschia putrida. NCBI lineage: Eukaryota > Bacillariophyta > Bacillariophyceae > Bacillariales > Bacillariaceae > Nitzschia > Nitzschia putrida. Next base: position 188,435 of record BLYE01000043.1, on the reverse strand, counting down.
TTCGGGTTTCCTTCACTTGTTCTTTTGGATGGATACATCCCACACATCGAGGGTCGCGTGGGCCTTGGACTTTCCAAATCTTACGCCTCTCATGGATTGTTTGGTTGGCTGCAGCCTTCGCCTCCTCAGATTGGTTGGTGAGATCGAAGAAACCAGCAGACGACTGAATTGGCATAGAAGTTTGTCTCACACGTCGAACGGGTGGCTGAGTAACAGGCGCAGCAGGTTGAACTCACGCTGCTGAGGCTCACTAGGGGTCACTAGGGGCTTGGTTGTGGAAGAGGAACGGAGAACTGTCTCACACGTCTTGAAGGTTGGCGGCGAGGTTGCGGGAGGTCATTGGATAGGACAGCATGGACCCCCTTCGCTCTGCTTTTGGCGTGTTTTCATCTTGGTGGATTGAGCTGACGAGCTAGTTCAGAAGGGCGAGGAACTCCTCGTAGAATCGGTTGACTGGACGTGAGGTGGGGCATGGATCCTCTTCTCTCAGTTTGCTTCTCTTCTGGTTGGAAAGTAAGCCAGGGATCTTGACGAACCAAGGAATCTGCCTGGCCCTCGTTTATTTGATTCAGTTGTCGGGGGTGGAATTGCAGGGAATTCCTTCGAGGAGTCTGAGAAGGTGTACTAGGTGAGAGAGCCTGAAGTCCACAGAACCTCTTCGTTGAGAGTAGGGACTGAAGGGACGACAGGGTGGAACTGAAGGGAACCTCTTCTTCCGGTTTGAGAAGGCGGGGATGGTGGAGCGGTGTAGGCGGAGTGCATCGAGCCCCTCCTTTGCACTTGGGGAAGGCATCTCCTTGAGGCTGAAACTGCATGGTACGCCTCTGGGAGGGACGGACCATAGTTGCTGGGAAACTGCACTCTTGGCAAACTGTTGAAACCTGGGTAGTACTGCTGGTTCTGGTAGTCCTGAACATTGTTCGCGAAAGGGGATGTGGCCCCTGTGGGTAGCTGACAAGCGATGGCGGCCATGATGATGATAGCTCCGAGGTTCGGTGCACTCAAATTGTGAGCGATGATTCGGGAAGCCGATTTGGTCACTCAATAATTCGGCAAGATCCTCCTCTTTGTGCTGTACTACAACGATGTGCAGCTCTGTACCTGGTACTTGCTTTGGAGTAGTTAATAGCAGTATCGAAGTAGCGAATGATTGGGTTTTCCACCTTTTGACACGGGCAATCACTAGTGCATATTTGACTGGGCTGTCGCATTTCGACTTAGAGTTCCCAAATGTGCACTTTGTTCTCGTTTCGGTTCACAGGCCATAAAACTCAACCTAAGCAGGATGGAAATTCGCATTGAACTTCTTCAACATTGTTCGGCACTCGCTCATTTTCATGTTTCACCTTCGTAGTTTGGTGTTTGATGTGACTATGATTACGAAATCACAAGCATTAATTAGCGAACATGAAGCATGGATTGACGATACCAGCCGAAACCTGAAATTGATATTCACCTTGCTGCCACAACAAGAATCCACACAGCAAAACATGAGCCTCTATCATTGAAGACGCAAAAGAATGAGAGGCTATCTGCACAAAACTGAAGAAGCAATTCTATTACTACTAGCTCATTGTTACTTAACTGTGAGCTTCGGTTTGAGATAAACTACCGTACTAGTAGCAACGAAACAAAGTCTACAAGAAGGTTGGGAGGCTGGCAATCTAGTTTTGAATTGCACTTCCTACAAAACTAATACTAAGTAAAAAATAATGGAAAAGAATCAGTGCAACACGACATGCACCAGCAAGAAGAATCTTTACCCCCAGGAGGGCAGCAGTCACTCTGAAAGATTCAGTGATGATTTGGCGACGGAGAGAGAGAGGGTGCAACACGATAAGCACCTATGACTTTCTCTCTCGGCGAACACAGCATGGTCCGCGAACCGACCTATCAGCAAGAACATTTTTCATGAGTGCTCATGAATCTAAACAAACTCAGCATCCGATAGTGCTAGAGGGGAGTGTCTTCCACCCCCTTTTGGAAGTTTTTGTTGTTCAAAATTGCGCTGGACAGAGCGTTCACATTTCTTTGTAACTTTGTTGCATGTGTAGCCACCGACAACAGCTCCGACGAACATTCCCAATGGGAGCACGGGGGCCATTACAATGCCTCCCACCAAAGCACCGCTCCATGCACCAGCTACCATGTTTTCCTTACGGGATTTCTTCCATTGTAAGGCGTTGGGGATGAATGGCATCAGAGAGCTTGGGATCTTGTTTTCGTGGAGCCAGTTCCTTCTTAGCCAGCTTTTTGGTTACATGGAGGCCGCCATTGCCTTGAATGAAGGCATGGAACCACGACGTTCCGTGCGCTTTTCCTGTGGTTTGGGGGTGGTCGAACCAAAATGAATAGGCATGGAACCCCTCCTCACCATACGACCAGAAGGGATTGAGTCAGGAAGGGCATCTGCAATGATCGCTTCTTCTGACTTTCTACGAGAAGGGATCTGTTGAGGTGGCTCTACACAATCCATATCAGCGGTGGGAGAAGGGACACGAGGGTGGAATTGCAAAGAACCTCGCCTGGGAGCCGTTTGGGCAACTGGTGCATGGTGTTGAGGTACAAATTGCACGGATCCCCTCCTAGGCCGAGGAGGCAAGGTAGATTGCGGTGTGAACTGCAAAGATCCTCGCCTTTCTCTGGGATACATCATATCACCTTGAGGTTGTTGAAACTCCATCATTGGTGGGGCTGGTGGGTCATGATAAACCTGAGGGTTGAATTGAAGAGAGCCCCTGCGTTCTGCGCCGCAACCCTGATTGTTGTTGTAAGTTTGGAACGCATCATAGTGATCATATTGATTGTATTGTTGGTATTGAAAATGGTTTTCAAAGCCGGGCATAGCCCCCATGGGAGAAAGTGTAGCTGCTGCCATTTTCGTTTCAAATGTGTCACCTAATTTGATTCTGTGAGCATGGTGGCATCACGCCCGCATTCTGTCATCATCCCGTGATTTCAGACATGGGACTCGTTGGATCACGAATTTCTGACACGTAAAATCATTGCAATTCCATTGCTTGTTCTTTGCGCACATAGTTTTAACGTGTCGAGTCGCGTTTCTCCGGTATAGGCGTCAAAAACAGTCGACATCTTGACCGAGATAGCAAGACAAGGGCAAATGCGAACAATTTCCACCAAGATCCGAAGCTTGGAAAGGAAATGAAGGAGATAAAAAAGTACAAACTGTTGTTATTCAACTTGATTGGAAAAGGAGAACTTGCAGGAACAGGATTCATCATCATTGTCCAAAATCCTCGCCCTAGTTCTCTTTCCAAATTGAAGACTGAGCTTGGAACTTGAGCTTGAAAATTGAATACACCAAGCTTTTCGGTTTGGCATGGAGTCTTCGCCTTCACTTTTATGTAAGCGTTCCGGAATCTCCAACACCACAACTAGCTTCCTTGTTGGGAAACGCGGAGGCGTTCTGTGTTCAGAGGTTAACCAATCAAGAACACCTTGTTTCTCTTTGTTTCATCATGTCGTCTGCAGCCAAAAGTAGTAGTCTCTCTAGATCAGTTTACGTTGCTCAACTCCGACGAGCATTTCTCTTGCGTGCACATCCCGATCGCTTTCGAAACTTTGATGAAGATGTACGCCGTGGACAAGCCACATTGCTTCAAGCTTTGGGAGATCGCTTCAATTCGAGGGACTTTCAAGAGTACACCTCCAATTTCTCATCTCGTGGTGACAGTTTCGGTTCTATGACAAAGCCGAAACATTCTGTGCCGTATGTGTTGGAAAAGAGAGATGGCTCTCTGTTGCAGCGTACGATTCAATTGAATGACTCGGTTGAAAATGTACTCAAACACTTGGTTGATGCCCTTCATTTGTCTGGTGCAGCCTCCCTTCCTCCTCCCCCTCCCGCCCCTGAAGGTGGCTCTAGCCACCCCTATGGACGTTCGATGCATGGCGCAGACCCTCATGAAATGGCATGGGCACCAGATCCATCCAGCTATGGTTCTACCTCCAACATCAACCATCAGTTTGATATCAATACCAATCGAGGGAGAAACTTGAAAGGTTTTCTTGACAATCTATTGCCCGAAGAAGTTGAGATGCAACGGGCCGCCAGAATGGAGGCAACCGCATTGGCAACCGTGGCGCGTCGTTTGTATTCCTTTCAGGCCATTGACGGCATCTCTGCCATGGAATGGTCCTCCGATTCATTTGCCTTTCTTCTACGTAGTTTCATTCGTCTCCATGAAGAATACTCGGCAACTCATTTCTCGGTCCAATCATTCTACCCTCTTCGATTGGTGTTTTGTCATGATTCGATGCACTCTCAGGTAGATACGTTTGGTGGAGTACTATACTTGCACCCAGCCGCTACTCAAGTTCAGGTATTGGAAACGTTGCGAGATGTAACTGAAGAACGTTTGCAAGAATTTGAAGTCAACCGGGAGCGAGCAACCAAGAATACCTCTATTCTTCAGAACGACTTGGGGGTACGATTGACCAAGGGATACTCTTGTACTTCCTATGAGTACCATTCATTCTTGGAGCGGTGTGCAAACCAAGTTTTGGAATCTACTTTAACAGTCAAAAAAGAAGACGATGGGTCGTCGATGCAACGCGTGGAAACTGGTTTGGCGTTGGAACGCATCCGTATCACTGTGGAAGCTCGAGAAACGATTCGACGAGCCAAGTTGACGAGAGAAGGGCACATTCGGGTAGATGCCGGTATGAATATTCCTGATCTACGGTTGGCCATCCTCAGGTTCTCTGAAGCTTCTCGTCGCCGCATGGAAGATGAACGGCAAGCCCAGCAAAAGTGTAAGGAAATGATCCAAGAGGTGCAGTGGGCGCTTGGACTTCAGCGTGTCAGCCGCCATCGCATCTTGTCCCATGGACAGTTCATTTCTTGTTTGACGCGAATCATGGAGAACCAAGCCGAGTTGCGAGATTTGTTGGCAGGACATTCGCTGGAAATTGCGGGAGAAGGTCAATTCTGTCACATTGGAGACGACGGTAGTGTAGTCGTTCCACACAATTGGACATAGTACCAACACTAACCATACCATATCAACTCAGTGCAGTAGCAGTACGAGTAGACAGTTTTACACAAATAGATTACGTTGAAGCTAACACTCCTAAACGTCAAAAAAATATACAATGTCGTTGCCCCAAATACATGCGGGAGAATCGTGCCGCATCTTTACATGATGGTACAGCCACCACCCCCAGCATCCTTCTTTTTCTTTGATTTCTTTTTGGATTTCTTGGGTTTGAGTGTCTTTTCTCGTTTCCGTCCCCAGGTAGTAGTTTCATCCAACAAGACAACCACTCCCGGTCCAAATTCGCTATATTCAGGCTCTGGTTCTGGTTCCGGAGGTGGAGCTTCCACTGGTACAGGAGCCACAGCAAGCATTGGTTTGGGAGGTGACCGAGTGGGGGTATACTTGGGCACTGCGGTAGGTATGGGTGTATACGAGGACGACTCGGACCATTCCCCGGGTTTGACATTCCGCGAATGCTTGACATTTTCGCTCCATCCCTTGGAGCTTTTGGATCTTTTGGATCGTTCGGATGGCTCGGCGGGTTGCAACACTGGTGCTTTGGCCACTTCGACACCCTTTTCTTCCATTTGTTTGTATTTGTGCGTTTGGTACGGATTGGGATTGACACAGAATTTGCAATTACATTGTCGGGTCATCATGAGATTCGCCTTGGGTCGGTTGAGACGGTAGTTTCGTTCCCATGCCCTTTCGGCAACTCCATTTGCAATGGAGTCCATAAGCTCCCGCTGCGTCTTTTCAGTCTTCTTTGGTTTCCATTTGGGAGCCGTAGCAGAAGGGAGGGCCACTTCGTCCATATTGTTGTACTTGACCATGTTGGTGACATTCTCGGCAGACCACATTTCTTGTTTACTCTTCTTCTCTTCCTGGAGACGACGGTCAATCAAGTAAAGTTGCCGAACCACCCGTCGACCATGTTCATCCGTCATTTTGTCAATATCCTCGGGTTCTTCTTCTTCATGATATTCATTTTGATCATAGTTGGTAACTTCCACTGGCTTCAGTCTACGCATGGCACCGAGTGCGGCAGCTTCATTGACAGCCATAAACATGGTGGATCTCAAGTGATCTGTTCTCAAACCGGATGGCCCCTTCCATACTTCCTCCTCTTTGGGTTGCGCCACGGCTGTCACTGTATGCTCGTTAAGGCGTGTCAGAGTTCCGACACGGGCTGCTTCCATTGCCACATTCACAAAGACATTTTTATGTGCTTTGGGAATTTCCCGAACTTTGAGTTCCCCTCCAGCTTCAATTCGTTCATTTCTAGCATTGGCTTTCTTGGCAATCATTGCTGCCATGTCCAACCCCTGATCGGGTTTTTTCTCGACATGGGTCATCTTTTTAGCCCCCCCTGACTCCAATCGATTGGTTCGTTTGCTGGCGGCTGCCGCAATCATGGCTGCCATACCACCTTGGGGTGCTACTTCCTCTTGAGGTGCGGGGGGTTCCTCGTAGTAGGCATCGTCGTCTACCACTTCCTCGACGTATTCGTCATCGTCATAATATTCTTCTTCGAGAACATCCGACTCATCGTCATCGTAGTAATCCCCACCACCATAGTTTTCTTCCGGCTCCATGTGCTCCATGTAGCTCGTCATCTTGTGTGAGTAGTTTGTGACCTTGGGCAATGCAATCAACAAGCCTGAAAGTACACCGACGATTGATTGATTTTTGTTCTCTCTAGTGACGAGAAGACTATTGATGTCTTCCAATGAACACGAATCAAGAGAACCAGAACCGCCTTGCACAGAATCTGAGAAGAGCGCAATAGAAGGGACTCCCAGGAGTATTATCGGTAGTTTTATCTGATGTATTTGCTGCAACGGGAGTGGTTCAGAGAGGAGAGCGGACACTTTGGACTACTGTCACCCACCAACAGCACAACAGCAGCTGATGAGCAATCCTTCTTTCTCCAACCGTCGACAAAAATGGCATTTTCTCGTCACATTACCAAGAGATGCAAGACTCGTGTGTGTCGCATCAATAGTCATTTCAGACACGAAGCCATCAGTCCATTCGCCAAATCTCCGGCAAGGTCTTGGATCCCCACTCCCCACTACTCAAGGTGGATGAATGAAGTGACGATAATGGTCACTCATTCCATGCCACTATGAGGAGTACTTTCTTGGTTGGAGACTATTAACACTAAGAGCAATTTTCCAATACAGTTATAGTTAGTATGTTTAGCGGATAGTTAGGAATCCTTGGGGGTAGAATCCTTCCTCATCATGATGTTGGATGTGCTCTAAGATGAGGTTGTAGCAAACACCTCGGAAGCCTGATGCACCGCAGGAATACTGCCGGATGCAAGACGACGCTGCACATCTTGAAAATCAATTTGAGAGGTATCACTTCCTAGGAATGGCACGTATTGAGGGAATCGAGCGTGTTTGGGAATGTCAGGTGTGAGACCTACATGATGAACTACCTTTCCCAGAGGTGTTCGACACTCGGCTTCGGTCAAGACGAGACCACCACCGTCTGAGAGGGGATGGAGTTCTTGCACAATTCCTTTACCAAAACTTTTCTCTCCCATGGTGACGGCTCGGCGATTGTCGTGCAGTGCAGCCGCAAGGAGTTCGGATGCCGACGCCGTACCCTTGTCCATCCAAATCACCAATGGCGTCTTGGCATCCACAGCTGTTTGTCCATGGAACGTCCAATACGTGTCATTCATTACACCACTAGCAGGGTCCTTCACGTACATGGCAACACCATGGTCCACAAATAGACTGGCAACTTGTAAGGCTGCCTCCATGCTTCCGCCAGGATTTCCCCGCAGATCCAAAACATAGGCGTTGGCACCTTGCTTCTTCAATTCCTCCAAGGCATGATGCACGGATGGTTCGGTATCAGCGGTAAACTCTGGCACACGAATGTATCCAACCACGGTACCATCTGGACGGTGCTCCGATACCCGATACCAAGTAGGACTCCAGTGGTTAACGTATTGGCGACGGGGCAACGTCACGTCAAAATATATAAACTTTTTGCTGTTGGGGTCGTCCGGGTTGGTCATTCGTTCCCTCCGGAGCGACAAGATCAAGTCTCGCCTGTCTGGTTCCGTCGTTACAAGTTCCACCACATCCATCATGGTTTTTCCTTCAACGGAATGTCCATTAACTCCCATAATGACATCTCCTTGATGAAGCTCCATTTCCTGCGCGGGTGAACCCGGAAGGGGGGTTTCGGCAACGACCATCATACTCTTACTCTCTTCATCGGTATGCGGATTCCGGGGACTCGTTCCAGGGACCAACTCTACTCCAATCCCCAAAACATCATAGTTCTGACTCAACAAGATATCACCTTCATTGACAAGACGGGTATATGGATCTCCCAGGGACTCCAGCATTTCACTAATAGAATCATCAATCATTGTATATCCATACTCAATATCCAGATACCCAGCAATTTGCATTTTGGAGATACTTTCCGCAGCTTCCATGTACTTTTCTCGGACGGCATTCCAATCCTGGTAGTATGTCGTCAAGGTTAGAAGTGTATATGAGCGGCAGCAGTCCAACAACGAAAATACCAATCACTCCACTCAAGCAGTAGTAGTACTCACCTGTCCATTAAAGGTTCGATCATAAAAATTGTCCCGCACCAACTCCCATACTTGCTGCATCTTGAGGGGACCAATGGATCCAGTGGTATCCACATCCCCAACATTGGCCGCCAAGGGATTCATTTCTATCAGTTCTTCCAACATACTCCCTGGAGGAGGAGGAGCCAATATATTGTGTGGTGGAGGGGAAGCCCAAAGAGAAGAAGCGAAACTGCAGAATCCTAAGAGAAAGGTTCCTAGTGCCATGCAGAATTCAGGAATAAATTGAGCGCGGGACGTAAAGGAACATGGAGTAGGATAGGCTGGGGCTCTTGTAGAAGGAACGGCAACATTACTTGTTGTGGATAATGTTGTTGTTGGCTTGTCCGAATTTTCAGTAATGTCCAGAACGTTGCTTCTAGTACTACACAATGTGAGACGCGATACATGTTGTGGCGTACACAATACTGTCGATGGTTTGCATTGATTGACTGGATATTTGGTGGAGCTTGAATAGATGCAACGTATGGGAAGTGGCACGGAAAAGGCCGAGACTGTCATCCATGCTGGTGTGGATTGGAATTCCAACAACCACGTTGGGATGAACAGAAAGACGCTATACAACAACCATGACACCAACAACTTCATGGTCCTCGAGTTTGTTTGTGCCACTGGTCCAAAAATCTTGGGATGACTGCATGTCGGACATTATCGGACAGATGGCCTATTTCCGCCTGTCCGTCGCATCCAGTGCTCAGAGGGATGGGAACCACATGATCTTTCCTACTACGGCAACTACCGTAGTGTACCTGTACTTGTACCATCATCATGCGAGAATCGCATCATCTTTTTGGGTAACCAACCTCGAACCACCTTGTATTCATCAATCTTTGGTCAAGATGGCTCGATTCACTTCGTTCGCTCTCTCTGTGTTCTTCTTGTCGACAGGAGTTGAATCCTTCGCCCCCGCTGTTCTTCCTTTGGGTCGCTCCATGTCTTCCATGGTGTCGACTCCATCGGCCACTGCCATGAACGCTGTTGCCAAGAAGGATACCTACAGTGTCACTTTGCTTCCTGGAGATGGAATTGGTCCTGAGATCACGGAGGCTACCAAGGGAGTTTTGGCTGCTCTGTGCAAAACCGCCAACTTCAACATTGAGTTGAAGGAAGCCTTGATTGGAGGAGCTGCCATTGACGCTGTCAACGATCCTTTCCCCAAGGAGTCTTTGGATCAGTGTTTGGCTAGTGACTCTGTTCTTCTTGCCTGCATTGGAGGAGTCAAGTGGGACAGCAACCCTCGTGAGCTTCGACCCGAGTCTGGTCTTCTCAAGATGCGAAAGCAATTGGGACTTTTTGCCAACCTTCGCCCTGCCAAGGCCATGCCTCAGTTGTTGGATGCTTCTTCCTTGCGAAAGGAGGTTATTGATGGAGTTGATCTTATGGTTGTCCGTGAGCTTACTGGAGATGTTTACTTTGGAACTCCCAAGGGAATTGATGTTGTCGACGGTACGTGTGGTTGCTCTTCCTGTAGCATTTCTTTTTTGTTGCAGTGTGCCCAGTCTCACTCATATTACATTTTTTGTTTTTTCCAGGCCAACGTGTTGGATACAACAACATGATCTACAACGAGGGAGAAATTGACCGCATCGCTCGTGTCGCCGCCGATGTAGCCAGCAAGCGTGGAGGCAAGCTTTGCAGTGTCGACAAGGCCAACGTTTTGGATGTCAGTCAACTTTGGAGAGATGTTGTCACCAACGTTGTCAACAAGGATTTCCCTCAAGTCGAGTTGAGCCACATGTACGTTGATAACGCCGCCATGCAATTGATCCGATGGCCCAAGCAATTCGATACCATTGTTACTGGAAACATCTTTGGAGATATCTTGAGTGACGAGGCCAGTATGTTGGTTGGTTCTTTGGGTATGTTGCCTTCTGCTTCCATTGGAGAGTCTGGACCTGGTGTGTTTGAGCCTTGCCACGGATCTGCCCCCGATATTGCCGGACAAGACAAGGCCAACCCCTTGGCTATGATTTTGAGTGCCGCCATGATGCTTCAATACGACTTGAACCGACCTGCTGAGGCCAAGTTGTTGGAGCGTGCTGTTGAGGCTGTCTTGGAGAAGGGACTCCGAACTCCTGATATCAAGCAAGAGGGAGATGGATGCACATTGATTGGATGTCAAGAAATGGGACGTGCTGTGGCAGAGGAGGTCGTTTCGTCCAAGATTGCTCATTAAACTATAGTACTAGTAAGTATTTAGTATTAGTCTTATCCAGTCTGGTAGCTACTGCTTTCGCCATTCCAAGTAGTATTGTCGGTACAGTACGAATACTGTTGTAGTTGCAGGTTTATCAACTATTAGAGCCGGCGCCTGATGTGACACACAAATCCATAGGTTATGAATGTAGTGTTGGTGATTGCTACTACTAGAGCTGCTAGCTCTTGTAGCTTGAATAGCAATCAATGGTGCCACGCTAACAAACAATTCAACTCACAGTCAGGCAGTTGGCCAACAATGTATCTTGGCCATTCATGATGAGTGACCCTAAAACAACCTAGGGCACGCAACAGCTTCCAACAGCGACAACGGTTCTTGTCCCGCCACAACTCTTCTATTAGTCACAGTCAACCCCCAAAACCGAAAATGGTTGGGTGTTGTGTGATGCCATCACAACATCATCAAATAATCAAGTCCCACTTCACCTCGACTGTGTCGATCGAACTGGTGGCGGATGGAGTGGTGCATATCTACGATAGTACCTGGCGGTGCGTACTCGTACGTTATAGTTATAGTACGACCCGTGGAGCGCGTAGGAGAAGAGAGGGCGTTCGCGCAGCGCGTACAGTACTCGTAGTAGTTGTGTGGTGCATCGCACAGACACAAAACTCCATAACTACGGTACTCCCAGCTTGGACTGTACCGTACAGTACGGTACGTTACAACAAACGGCACAAGAACCCAAGAACGGGGAGTAGCTGGTACAGCACTGCAGGTTGAAGGACGTCAACAGAGTCAGTTTTCTTTCCCTCCACCATGACAACACAAGCTGATGCCAACTCCCAATATCCTCTCACGGATATTGACGCCCCTCATGCTCACGATGTCCTCTGTGGAAGAGGAGGAGGCACCAACAACCACATTGGAAACAATCACTGGCGAATGCTTGTAGCAGCCAACAAACGCCTCTACATTTCTCTGCCCAAACGACAAAAAATGCTCCTTTCTAGAAGCATCGTCAACGCCATTCGAAGTCAATCGCCTCCTGGGCGATTCCTCCTCAAGGATCCCAGAACCAGCAAGTGGAACGACGTGGGAGACCAACAAGCGCAGCAGAAAACATCCCAAGCACTCCGTGAGGGGGCCCCGGATATTCGGCGGAAAGTGGACGAAGACGAGGAAGCTGATGAAGTCCAGACCCACTCGGAATCACCGAATGAACCGCCACCCTCGGCGTCACCTAGTGGCGACGATGCTGCCGATCCTGCCAAGGATACTTCCACTACTACTACTACTCTCTCTGCTGCTGCTAGTGGTGGTAGTCAAGCAAAAGCTGCTGAGGAACAAGGTGCAACTGCATCTCTCAAGAAGGAACGACCTGCCGATGACGATTCTTCGAATGCAAATACTAGTAATTCCAACACCAATAATGCTTCTACACCGGTAAACCCCTCCCCAGGGCCTACCTCGCAATCCATGCCAGCTTCCATGCCTCCTCAGGGATCGATGCAGGGTATGCCCATGAATGGAGGCATGCAACACCCCTACTACATGCCTGCGTCCCAACAAGGAACGCCCATGTGGGGAAATCAAATGCAACCTCATATGCAAATGTATCAAACCATGGTCATGAACGAGCATGGAGTCATGGTGCCTGGATTTGCTGTTATTCCGACGCCTGTCCATCCCATGATGGGACAAATGCAATATCCTCCCATGAATCATAACAACAACAACAACATGCACCAACAACAGCAGCAACAACACCATAATATTCATGGTTCCATGGGTGGTGCTCATCACAACAATAATCACTATCCAATGAACAACAACAACCATAACCAGAATATGGATCACCACCAAGCGATGCAGAACAACAACAACAATAACAGCCACGGAAATTCAAACAACACACCCACATTCGACGAGTTTGTGGCGGCTCCACCCGATGCTTTGGAAGGAGGTGTGGGTATGAGTTTTGGATCGGTCACCATGACAGATGCCGAAATGATGCGGCTACAAGCTACTGGTACTTCTTTTGGATCTGTCATGAGCTACCGAAATTCAGGTGGGGACCATGTACCTTTCCCCAATATGGATGCCGCCATGATGAGTATTGGATCCAACCGCCTCGAACAGGGAGGTACGTCGTTCGGTACCATGATGAGTTACAATACCATGCCCGAAGGGAATCTGGAAGCTGTGGGAACTAGTTTTGGGTCCTTGTCCTTGGAGCCCATTAGTCGAGACAACTCTTTTCCTCCGCCACCACCTCCTCCCGCCAATGGCCCCGAAATTCATCCCATGTTTGACAAGGCTACCGGCAATCTTTTGGAGTGCAGTGACACCGAATCAGAGGCAGAAGAATCCAATCATCAAATTACCTCGCAGAAAAGTGCGGAATTGAGCAAAATGTACGAGTCGGTTGCCTTGAAACAATCCAAGAGCCGGGGAACGGTGGGATCCAACGAACTCATGCCTCCTCCTACAGGCGGCGTCCGCCGTAGTGAAACTTCAGAAAGCCATGGGGAGCCTTTGGATATGAATGGAACGGTCTTGTCCGTCCCAACGACGGGATTCCAACGTGATTTTTCCAACGTCTCGGCCTGGGGCGACGACGACTTGGATCAAGAGGGTTCAGTGCTTCCGCCACAATTGACCAAACAAGGCAGTGACAATGATGAAGAACTAGCCGGGTATCTTTCTGTGAAAAATCAAAGCAGTGTCTAAAAGGTGGTTGATTTGTGTACGATCCGGTTTCAACTAGAGGGTTCAGCCGAATCTGATTGTTGTCACCCATAAGAGTTATTTTGTGGTGTGACATGACGAGATGAAGGGTTGGTTGTGTCGCTTCTTGACGAATAAATTGGGACACTGAGTCCTTCCTTGCCAAGTCGATGTCGATGATCCTTGTCGTTTGATGGATGAAGCAACACAGTTCCAATGATCAAGAGAGACAACGAGAGCACAGGACACGAAGAGGCTTCTACAAATGCAACCTCAAAATGCCAAGAGCCCAGGCAGCAATATTGACACCAATAGTAGGCAGACTATTTCTCATTGAATTTGCATTCTTCGTTGTGAGCAATAGTTCTAGCAGAGGAACAACACACATCTCAGTGGCGACAAAAACGATTGCATCATGGAAACCATCATAGACCACAGACATTTCTGTATTTTCTATTCCACAATATCAATCACCCAATCTTCTCAATCCGCCGTCGCTGGAGAACTAATTCGAGTGTGACATCAACTGCAGTCGTAGCGACACGAACGGAGGAAACACGAATCAGGAGGTGAATACCACAACATCATTTCGTGCAGCGCCAATGAGGACAGCAACAGACTTGGTTCCTCCTTTCTCGCAGTGCCTGGATTTAGACGTTGCATAGTTGGTTCTGGCTTGATTGTGTTGTTAGAATACAATCCCAACTAAAATTCGTCTACGAGTACCCCTTACAACAGAAATATGAGGGTTGTAAACTCTTTGTTGTTGTTGATGTGGATTGGATCATCAGTGACTTCGGTTCTTTCCATGCAAACATTTTCCTTGATTCCAAATCATGTCCAACAAGAACGACTTCGACGCCATCGAGCTCTTCATGCTTCGAGTTCTTCCAGCAACAACAACAACTCATCTGTCCGACGACGAGCAGAAGCCCAACAATTAGGTGCTTTGTATCAAGGATACGGAACGCATTTTGCCGATTTGTGGTGTGGCAGTCCTCCTCAACGGCAAACAGTTATTGTGGAAACAGGATCTGGAATCACTGCTTTTCCTTGCATTGAATGCCAGAAATGTGGAGCTCCTGATTATCACATTGATCGTCTCTTTGATCAGACTGCCTCTTCTACCTTTGCCAAGTCCGAGTGTGTTGAATATGGAGTCTGCACCTCTCAACAAGCCAAGTGCAAGGGCGATGTCTGCGAGATGTACTTCGCACAGTCAGATGACTATCTCTGGCAAGCCTATGAGGCCACGGACTCTTGTTACTTGGGAGGTCCTCATGAACTAGCTCTCAAGACTGATCAAGGTACCGAAGATATTGATCCTATGCATGCCAAATCCAATGCATTTGATCTCATCTTTGGTTGTCAGTTTCGAGTATCCAAGATTTTTGTCAAGCAGCTTGCCGATGGAATCATGGGAATGAGCAATAGTCCTGAAGCCTTTTGGAGTCAAATGTATAATGCCGGCAAAATGGATGAGAGAAAGTTCAGTCTTTGCTTTTCTCGTTCACCTACCGCAGAGCGGAAAGGTACGGAAGCCGGAGCTATCACTTTGGGTGGTGTCGATGAACGTCTCGATCACACACCCATGGTCTATACTCCCCTGGCATCCACAGGTCGAAATGGCCTTTACAGTGTCAAGCTTCGGAAAATGTGGCTCCGAAAGGGAGAAGCTGGAGAATCGGTTGTTGCTCACTCATTGGGACATGACGACCAATGGGTCAAGGAAATCCCAGTGAATTCGACGATTCTCAACACAGGAGGAATCATTGTCGATAGTGGTACCACCGACACCTACTGGTACGAGGGCATTGCCACTGCATTCAAGACCCTTTTCAAGGAAATGACTGGTCGAGATTATTCCAATACGGCCGTCACACTCACGGCCGAGGAATTGGCTGCCCTCCCGACAATCATTTTCCAACTGCAAGCCGAAGAAGATAGCAATCCCGACATGTACCCCTACACTACGCCTGGTTTGGCCGGTCATTTGGACAGCACGCATCCTCATGATGTCCTTCTTGCATTTCCTCCCTCCCACTACATGGAGTACGACCCTTCCCGTGGTCAATACACTCCACGCTTTTATGTTGATGAACGATCTGGTTCCATCTTGGGAGCCAATGCCATCATGGGGCACAATGTCCTCTTTGATGCCGAGGAGGATCGATTGGGTTGGGCAGAGAGTAATTGTAATTACACCGAGCTCTTGCAGGATAATGGATACGAGTTCACGATTACCGGTCAAGTGGAAATTGCTTCTCCGGTTCTTTCATGAGCTGTTGTGATTGCAACATCTGTTGCTATCGTGGCCTTGTGTTTATGCATTTCCAGCCCTTTGTTCTGCAAGGGAAGAAAATCAATTTGCACTCGTTCTCCCTTGGGTTCGTCCGAATTGGAAATGGGAAAGGGGATCGCTGCCTACAGTGACGAGCCTCGTGAGGTGTCATCCGAGGGTTTCCGTGATGAACCCGATGGCGACGACGATGGCGATGAGGGTGCTCCTGGAAAGCTTGCCTCTTAAGGTGATTGCTACTAGCTCAAACATAGAGACGAGGACGACAACCACACTAACGACCTCAACGATACGAGACGCGATACTCTTATGCAGTGGATAAGTTTTGATCGTGACGGATGGCGACAAACACAACAACGACCACAACCACTACAACGCACACGACAAAAGTGACGAACACAGAATAGCGCCCATGACAACCCTACTCTAGACAATCAAACACAATATTACAGAGCGTGTAAATAGAAATCGCATCTACCAAGATTGTTGTTGGTGGTGTGGTGCGCCGATACCAACTTTGCAGCTCGGTCAGCAGTCTCGATGCAAGAACGATTCCGAAACAATCCCAACGTTGAGTGAGTACATGGGGGGACGTCAGGAGGTCTTCGACAAGCGATCATGGCAGTGCGAGGACCACACTTACCCCTTGTATTTTACAAGGGCACCATGGCTCTCATGAAAACGAAACGCTCCCTGCTGGAACCCCAAACCAGCTTCTCCGTCGTCGAAATCGCGATCCCCATGGCCCCCCACCGGGGAAGGAACCGCGACATCGACGGTGTGGCTGTTGTTTCGTCGGAGGTTCGGCGCTCCAAACACATGAATCGTGGCAACGTTCAAAGGTGAGGACAAGATATCAGGGTTGTTGGGTCCCCACACACAGGACACAAGTTGCAGATTGCAGAGCTTCCATGGCATCAAGTTTTGTCGGCAGCATTGGAGTGAGGAGTGGATGCGGCTGTGACATAAACATTTTGTCACATTGTGAGTCACTACGACATGTCGTGGAAGAAGCAGTCGAATGATTCCATTGAGTCGACCTTTCAAACGGCTGACCAAAGACCAACGCCAAAATGATGAGGTCATTGCCAACACAAGAAGAGCCGACGTACAGTACTCGTACTCTGTACAATACCCATTCCTACCATGACATTTCCATCTAGACGGTCCAATAGTAATCTAGACAGGAGAAGACATAGACCTCCTCTTCGGATAGGATTGACTCAGATCTTTCTATTTCTTGGCTTTTTGTCTCTGTTGTTATTTCTTTGGATGCATCAAGTCCTTACACAAACCACCAAGGCCTCATCCTCAAGTATAACGAGTGCTGCCAATCGCCCACAACAACCATTGCCACCCCGCAATCCAAGCATCAATATACAACCTAAAATTCCTTCCTCTATTCTAAATTCGCCGCGATCAACGTACAAGGATTGGAGAGAGTTGGCCGTGTCCATGGCTGCTTTGCCCCCTGACCAGATTCTTGACATTCTCAAAACACAAGATCCCTTTGGAGTTCGTCGGTTTGAACAAGCTCTTTTGCAAGCGGAATCTGATCAACAGGCCATTTTGTCCATGGATGACGTGAAAAAACTATTCCCTTGCCCTTCCACAGAGCGTATTTCTCTGCCCGATCAAAGGAACCATCAACTTGCCAAGTACTATCGACAAGGGATTCAAACAACCAGCAACAATGGTGATACTCCTTTTGTCTTTTTGTTCTTTCAACATTTGCGCAAGGCTGGAGGGACCAACTTTTGTGGGTTGGCCCAACACAATCTCCTCAAGCCACAAGTTCCTTCCTAGTACGTACTACTCCTTCAGTCTTTTCACCTAACCTGCCACTTGTACATGCGACTTTCTAACACAAAGTACATTCCAAAGTTTTTGCATGCCCGATATGAAATGGAGTGGCCGCAAATGCGCAGGATGTTTCCTGTCGTTTACCAACGAAGAGATTCAGTCGCACATGGAGGAAGATGGACACCGTATTCTGGGCAACGAATGGGATCCCTTTGATGAACGCTTTTTTGAATTGCCTGCCGTGTTTGCCACTTCCTTCCGACGACCACTCGATCGGGCCTTGTCTCAATTTCGTTTTGAATGTATTGAAGATCGGGGATGTAAATTCAAGGAAGTTGAACCATGGTGGAAGAAACGAAAGGATTTGACGAATGTATACACGTGGACCTTCTCCAAA
This sequence comes from Nitzschia putrida, assembly GCA_016586335.1. Taxonomy (NCBI): domain Eukaryota; phylum Bacillariophyta; class Bacillariophyceae; order Bacillariales; family Bacillariaceae; genus Nitzschia; species Nitzschia putrida. Next base: position 170,423 of record BLYE01000043.1, on the reverse strand, counting down.
GAAGGTTTGCGAAAGATATCGGTGGGTGAGAGAGAAAGTGATGCCACCAGGCGACAAGAAGTTCTAGGAAAGGCATTGGATACAGTGGCCAAGTACAATTTAGTATTGGTCATGGAGTGGTTGGCCTATGCACCAGACCATGTGCGGGATGTACTGGGATTTCAGGATACAACTACCATGACGGAACGTATCCGACCGCACTTGAGTCAAGCTGTCCGGGACGACGGACAAGACAAGAACAAATTGGGGGCTGCTGGAATTGCCAAGGCAAGTTGGACACCGGAAACCTACTTGTCCAAGGAGCAATACAAAATTATGAGTGAGAATTTGGCATTGGATGAGATTTTGACGGACGCCGCCCGTCGTCTCTTTTTGGAACGAGCCGTTTGCTCTGACATGACGGAATCGAACTGGGTGTAAAGCAAAGGAAAGGAAACATCATAGACGAAGTACAAGTAATATAGTCTAGTAAAGTACTTCTATCCTAGATTAGCGATTCACCGTTGTGTCAGCTGCAATTTCTTGCTTCTATGGTATCGAAAGAAATGAGAAATCTTTTCTCTTGCATGGTCATGATCAACAAGAAGCCATTGTCCGGAAGCAGGATCGGGACGCAAGAAACGCCCCTGTGAGTCGTGGATCATGGCCACGATGCGATCGGCCAACTCCAACTTTTGATATTTGGTGGCCGCCTCATATTTGGGTTGAAAAAGATGGACGAGATGAAGGGCACGGAGCGTTCCTGTATGCATGCGGCAGGTCTTTTGTTGTCCAAAGAGAACATCAAAGGGTCGAGGGATGGTTGTGAGGCAGGGTGGGAACGTACTATCTTCAAAGTTGCGCCGTTGCTGCAACCACTCCAAGTGATCCTTGGTTTCCCAGCTGTTGCAGCTGCTGGAATCCAAGAGTGGTGTCAACGGTGTAGGAAGACCAAAGCCTTCGAGGGACAAGCAATGCAAAGTACGAGTCCCTCGATGAATCCGAAACCTAGGAAGAGCTGGAGCCGACAGAAACAAACGCAAACCTGTAACAAAGGCATTCTCTTGTAGTTGATCACAACAACAGACATGAACACCAGCGACTCGTTCTGGAAGGGAAGCATGGATGCGGAGAAAGAGAGACATGGAATCGATTGTACCAGCCGTAACCGTACCAGTAGTAGGACTGGAAGTATTCGCAGTGGATGGAGGAGAAGGATTTGTTGTTGGAGTTGTTGTTGTGGGAAGTTGGGGAGAAAGACAAAAGACAATGACAATCCCAGGATCTGCTTGATGTGATTGTGATTGTTGCTGCTGTTGCTGTTCTTCCAAACAAGCCGAAAGGAAATACCAGTGACAGCGAGCCTAACCAAATGCATTGCATTCCAAGGTAAGAACAACAACATTTCCTAGCAACAACAACAACAACAACAACAACGCGAAAGAACGTACCAAAGCCAATACATCGGGCTCGGGCCGATGCAAAAACAACAATACTGTTCTTCCCGCCGCATCCGGCTGTGACAATTTTTGCATCCTCCCCGACCGCACAATATCCTGTTCTTTTGGGGACAAATCTTGCCACAAAATAGGACGCGCCAAATGTGGCCCTTGTCCAAACAGTTGTTCCTTGACATACCAATGTCTTAGAAAGGCTGCGACAGCGGAAGGAACATGACCTTGTTCGGCATGAAGAAAGGCTCGTTGCATGGATTGTAGATAGGAGGGTTGCACATCCCAATACTTGGCTCGATGGTATGAGTAAGATTGTTGTTGGATGGCCAATTGACGTTGCAACTCTTGACGGAACAGATCATGGTTGTTGTCATCATGGTTGTTGTCATCTGCTTCTCTATCCTCCTCCTCCTCCTCTTCATCATCATTACCATTATGGGTACAAGTAGTAGTAGTAGTATTAGTAGTAGTACAAGTAGTAGTATAGGAATGACCCAATCCATGAACATCCAAGAGAATGGTTTCATGCTCTTCCAAAGAAAGAGAATCCAATTGTCGAGCAATCTGTTCTTCAGCCAGCTCTAATTCTTGTAGTGTCGAAGGAAACGAGGGCTTGTTGTGGTGTTGTACTTGTAGTAGAGAGGTGGCAGATGAGGACGTTGTTGATGATGACGTTGTTGTTGTGGGTAGTAGAATCGTTGGATCATGAAAGTATTGAGGCATGTTGTTGTAGTAGTAGTAATGGTTGTGGATGGTTGGGTAATAGCAACCACTTCATTGCCTTGTTGTTGTTGTTGTTCTTTCTGAATGATGAAGGATGTGTTGTGTGGTGCTGTTGTTGTGGTTGTGCAATCTATCCGCCCACAACAACACAACAACACAACATAGAAGCACGCAAGGTGCATCATGTCCCAATAAATATCGCAGTGACACGAAGAGAAAACCAAGTGGGAACCGAGAGAACCATAACCCCGCCAAATTTTCGGCTTTTTCTACGCCAATCCCAGCATTTTGAAATCCACCAGGGCATGGGAATATAGATATTTAGACTTGTAGGAATGATATACTCATGATATAAAAAATAGGAAGGAGTGGTTGAATACTTAGATGGAGTGACATCCAATCGACCCCGTTGGAGTCTGTGGAAGATGCGGAAGAGCATCCGTTGAGAAATCAACCGTCCAGTTGGATTGGATGGAGAGAACCGGTGCGTGTTGTGTGTGTGCGTGCCTTCCTTGATGTTGGTGGGTGGTAAACATAAACATAAGTCGAGGTGCACCGAGCACCTTTCTTGGTGCACTCACAGAAAAAAAAAGAAAGTTGTGATTCTGTTGGGTCTACCAACGAACCTGTGTGTTTTGTTGGTTGTTGTCTGACAAGTGAGGTTACGGACTGTCAGAGCTGCCACTGCCACTACTTCTGTACTACCAATAGCTCCCTCTTTAGTATCGATTGCGTTGTATTGTAGTTCCATTGGACTTTGAACTTGCACATTGAACAACAAGCATCATTGCACCCTTCTTGAAAGAATATATTAACAATACATCATCACCATGGCAGGCCATTCGGGTGCATCGATTGCCTCCCATCAAAGCAATCAAACTAGCAATACCAACCATACAAACCATACCAACCATACCAACCACTCTGGTAACTCGACAAGCCATGTGAACCCTTCGTTCCGACGCAAGGCAGCACAAGGAGGCAAGAGTATCCTACAAGCCAATCCCAAATACAAGGCGGCAGCAGCCGTTGCCTATGCCATGCCTGACCACTTGAAAACCAACGCAGGCACCAACACAAGCGCAGCTGCCCCAACTACCGGTACTTCTACGACGGCATCCATAACTACAACCACAACCACAACCACAACCAATGTGGCCAAACGACTGTCTTCCATGATTCCTTCCTCCTATCGTGTCACTATTCATCGAGGCTTTGGTCCCAACGCGGATCTCTACAAGGACGTTCTCCGCGTCTCTCCTTCGGCCGATGCCAAACATGTCCGCATGGCATACTTTCGACGGGGACGGGAAGTCTTGGCACAAGGAGGCATTCATGGTGTTGAAGATGCCCATGGAAGACTTCCCGCACAAGTCAAGGCTCGCTTTCAGAGTATTAGTATGGCCTATGAAATTCTTTCGACCCCTGCCTGGAAACAAGAGTATTTGGAACATGGAATTGGACTCGATACCAACCACGCACCCACGGCCATGAACAACAACAACAACAACTACTACAACAACAACCAGAATGTTAGTGACACGGCCAGTGTCAATACCACCAGTAGTCGTCTCTCGGTCCGATGGAACGAACACGTCGAAGAGCTCGTCTACGATCGCGCCCCTGAAGAAATTGCCCTCGATGCACGTTCTCTCCGCAAAAAGAAATCATCGAATCGCCGTCCCAAGGCCAAAATTCTATTTGATGAAGCGGGAGGAGAACTCGATGATCATTTGCGACGCCTCGATCAAGAGGCAGAGACACACTTTGTGGCCGACTTTTGGGATAATTTGGAAGTCTCCTTGGATGGATTGCTCAAATATGTCGATCCGGATGGTCCCATGCCAGAGTTTCCCGATGATGATGATCTGGATGGTATGGATGCTGTCAATCCGGCGGCTCCGTCATCCTCTCGACAACCGTCACAACAGCAACAACCACAACAACAACAATCGCAACCCGATGAAGAGTCCATTGTCGACAAGCTTACCAATCAACTCTTGGGGGCCACGGCGTCTTCCATGTCGCCCACCACCGTTCCCAAGCAATCCGTTCCTCCAAATGCCTTTGTTCCCTTGACGCGGGCCGATTCCCAAGACGATGCTCCCTTTCGGTGTGTCTCTCCCGAACCCGTCTCCGTATCGGCCGATGAACAAATGTTTGATGTGGCCAGTATTGACTTTTCTACCGCCGCCGACAAGAGGGATCAGCCTAACCACAGCAACAGCAACAACCATAGCCAATATGCTGATGATGACGATATTTTTGATGGTCTAGAAGAGGAGCTAGATCAACCGGCTCCCAAATCCATTTCCCTGCAGCCACCTCGTTCTGGAAGTCCCACCAACGTCTCGGTCGTCAGTGATCTCAGTGGTAGTGTCGCCGTCAGCAAGGCTATTCCCGCCGTATCACCCGAACGCGCTTCTCCCTTGCGCAAGGTCGACGAAGAAACTTCCATTGTATCCTTCAGTTCCGCCTCTCAAAAAGGCAAGCCCCGTCACACCACCGACGCCACCGTCGCCACCTCGGGCCAAGCCTCCGAAACCATGGACGATGGCTGTTGGCAAGCCCAAGATCTCATTAGCGCCCTTTCCTTCACCACAGGCGGCGACGACTCCAAGTCCCTTCGCGACGAGAGCAAGTCTCTCCGCGATGCCGACGCCGACGACAACCAAGATACCTTTGTGGACTTTTTGCTTGCCTACATTCAAGCATTGTTGCAGGAATGTCAAACCACAGGACATCCCTTTCCCGAATTGGATTGGCAAACCATGGCGCCCGTACAAGAACAGGATATGGATGCCATTATGGCCATTGTCCAACAAGAACTGGAAAAGGTCCAAGCCATTACAGAGAAAGAGGAAACCTCCATCTTTTTGGAAACGGCGCGGTCGTTTGGGTAAACAAGAGGCCGGCTGACCGGTCAACCAACCAACCAACCAACCAACCAGCACTATCCTATATTATTATGTGTAGTACTGTAGTAGGATGATTAGATACTGTAGTTTACTTATACTTTTTGTTTTCTTCTACCATTCTAGCACTGTACCATATCCTCTAACTCTCTGTAGAAGACTCATCGTCGTTCCTTGGTCTTGTATTCTTGTTCGTGTCGACCGCTAGGGTGGGGGATGGTGTGACACGCTTCTTGCCAAAACGCTCCGTCTCGCTGACATTGCCGCCTACTACCGGTACCGATTTGGTGTCAGCAGCCGCCCTATCATCTTCTGTCACTACAACAACATCACTGGCGGCCTTGTCTCCTTCCAACTGTTTGCTGCGAAGATGGCGGAAGGAGTGCGCAATCTTGGCGCGGGCGGTTTCCAAATCCACTTGTTCCCAGCCACCTTCTCCCCATTTCAAGAAACGACCTTGCGATTCCAATATGATGTGAACAATCGACTCGGCAATCTTGGTTTTCTCTGTTTTACTGGCTTGTTCGTAGGCGGACATGTGCATGGCAACCAAATGTTTGGCGCGGGCGTTTCCTGTATGGTCTCGGAACTCGCGGCTGCGACCAAACAACACATCAAATCGACGCGGTGCAATAATGGAATGTCCCTTGTCCGCATCCTGCTGGGCTTCCAATGTTTTTCGAGCTTGTAGCCACTCGGTGTGTCTTTCTAGATCGGCCGAACCATCGGCTCGGATAGGAAAGTCATCCATTGGAATTCCGTAGGTTTGCAATTCAAAAGCAACCGTTTCATAGTTTCCCTGATGAAGGCGAAATCGTTTCCTAGATTCCACATCTAGAGTCAATTGCACTCTAGTAGCAAAGGGTCTGAATATTTCATGTTCAAAGCAATAATGTGCCGCTGTAATGCGTTTGGGCATACCCCACCGAACACGTAGGATCCCTTGCAACTTCTCCAGAATGTCATCTTCACGAGATACCATTCCTGTGTTGAAGAGCACATTGACAACGCCTCTTCGTTGAGCTTCTACATTGTTCAAGAGAAGGTTGAAAAAATACCATAGGGCGCGGCACTGCAAATAATAATGGTGCGGATGAGAGAGTGAGGGTCAGCATGGAGCAGGGACAACACCTAGAGGAACCATTGAGCACGTACACAACTATCAACTTGTGCATGCAAGGGAAGGAGCATATGAGAGATCACCATGACCATTCTTCCAGCCATATCACAGGTTGGTAAGAATTGGATGAACCCACATCCCAATACTTCCATATCTTCTTCCGACAGGTCTGCCAAGAGAACGTCGCGACCAAGAATCTCTCCATCTCCAAAGATGGATTGTTTGGTTTGGAAGTAATACATCATTCGTTGGGCAGCCAACCTTGCATTGAAAAGGTCACCACGAAGAAACTTCAAACGAACCGAAGTATCCGTGACGTATTCTTCGTTGAAATACTTGGCTCGCTCGTAGGCTTGGCGTTGAGGCACTCGGCGAATCTCGGATTCGAGCTCTTGTAACACCTGTTCGATATCACTTGGGTCTTCCAACTCGGACTGCAAGCCATGGACATCAAAAATTGCTTTTTCATGCTCTTCCATGGAGAGTTTGGCGAGTTCATCGGAAAGAACTTGCTCAGCTATTTGTGTTTCCTGTGCTGATTTCGGCAGTCGATCTGTGGCAAGGCCAACCTTGGCAAGCGTTTCAACGTCAGCAATCAAGCCCTGTTCTCGAAGCTCCAGTTCCGCAAGAGCTTGTTGCCGGGCTTGCATGGATGCTGTGGTTGCTTCGGTAATAGATCCGATATTGGAAGATGGTACTGGTGGTGGTTTCATGATGGTTGCTGAAGTATGGACGTTGCTTCACTGGTTGTAGTTGTTTGTACTTCGACTTCTAGAGTAATCAGGTGTCAGTCATGTTTCAGGTTTCAAGAGTTTGTGCAGAGTGACATGTCGCGGCAAGGCGCATGTAGACTTCCTTAGGCCCTTTATTTGCTCCGACGAATGGCACGACTCAAACGTGCACAAATACGAAGTGAGATCACAAAAAAATCTTTGCTAGTTTGGGTTGTGCGGGTGCTGCTGCATCGACATCACAACGTCACAACGTCACAACGTCACATTCATCACATTCATCACATTCATCAGTACGGTACTGTACGAGTAGTTGTCAACGACAACGCATCATCAACAGCAACAAGATGGAGGATCAATCAATTCCTGCGTTACTGAGCAACGACAAGTTCGCCACATTACGTGCTCGAGAAGAAGGATTGCTCGCGAATCAGGAGGCCCTAGAGGGAACTGGATTGGCCGTCAACCGCCTCCCTTCCTCGGAGCAAGAGGTTGCCGAAGCTCACGAACTTCTTTCCAAAGACTTTAATAAACTCTCTCTTGACGAACAAGAAAAGTTGATCTTTGAAGTCCATGGTCTCCCTCAGACTCATCATGATGACCCGGAGAATGTGGATGAACTCTTATCGGAATTGGACAAGCAAATCCTTTTGATTGGAAATCGAGATGCATATGACCATGCTAAATATTTGAACCCTGACTATGTTACCAGTCGATCCTTTCGTTTGATGTTTCTCCGCGGTGATTTCTTTGATGTCAAATTGGCGGCTGAGCGTATTGTTTATCACTTTGAAATGAAACAACATTTGTTTGGAAATGGAGACATTCTGGGACGTGATGTCCGTATTTCCGACTTGAACGTCGATGATATGGTGTCACTAGAATCGGGGTACATTCAGTTGTTGCCAAGCCGTGATGTCTCGGGACGGTTGGTCATTCTCATTGCACCTATGCTTCGACCCCGATTTGCCGACGAACTGGCTGGCGTAAGTACCTGGTAGTGGATTGTGCAAACTCCCTTGGTTCGCGTATCTGTTGCCTGAATGTAGCTAATCTACCGTCTACACTATCCGATACTTTTGTTGCAGCAACGTGTGAGTTGGTTCTTTGTGTTGAACTGTTTGAGACAGGATGAGGATCAACGAGCTGGCGCAGTCATTGTCCTTCTCAACACCGGCAGCAGGGCTCGCATAGAAGAATTGACAACGCTTCAATCCTTTTCCAAAGTCAAGTCTGGTTTCCCACGCAGAATCTTGGCCGCTCACTATTGTTTTGACAAGGAAGAAATGAAACCTTTTGCAGCGGGCATTCAATTGGCCGTCGATCGGGAGATTCGCAAACGATTTCGGGTACACATTGGGACCCCGGCTGAAATATCCTATAAACTCCTTACTTTTGGAATTCCCATGCAGTGTTGTCCAATGGATGAGAATGGAGACATTTCCTTGGACAATCACAAGCTCTGGATCGAGGCAGAATTGGTGCGGGACAAGTCGGAACCCCGCCCTCATTCCACCATTGTTCCGCGCCGATTTGATGTTCTGTTTGGACGCGGGAGAACTACTAGAGAACACACTGGGAATCTACGAGCAGGTCATTTGGTGGAGATGCATGAATCTGAGTATGAAAAGGCATCCAAAACCGAAAAGACTGTAATTGCCAAGAGGCTTGTCCAAATGATACACGACAGCCACGGTCGGTTCTTGAAGTGGGAGGAAGGCGGATGGGAAGAGGTGGGACCAGATGTGGCATTCAAGAAGATCAGTCATTTCTTTCGCCATTTGCGAAGCAAGCGTTTGGAAACTAGCCCACCAGAGGGGAATGATGTTATTCCGGTAGACGAAGGCAGCACTGGTACGGAATCCCAACGGGTCAAGCGTGTTACGCCATCTTCGTCTCCGGATACATTTGATGAAGGAGAATCAGTAGAATAAAATGGTTATTATCTAGGTTGCCTCTCCAGGTTCGTCTCGAAAACGATTTGTTGCATTCTATCTGTAAGTTCTCTCATGTTTCACTCTAGTCAAGAATATGTCGTCATCCCCTCCTGGCAAAGCAGCTTTGGATCCTCGTTGTTGTGTCGTTGCACGGCGCTTTGGAACTTTCTTAGACCCTATGTTGTGGATATGTATGTCGTCGCGACTCGAGGTGGAGCTGTTACATTTATCGCACCTGACATTTTTGATGTCTGCCTTCACGTCTTCTTGCATTTTATTATATTCTTATTTCACAACCTCGCAACAACGCAACGAACGAAACGACGACAACAACAACAATACATTCTCTATTTTCTGACCGTCGAAATGGTTTCGAAATCAATACCAACTACCAACAGCGATTTCAAAATGATAGAGGAAGAATCCATTCCCACAATACTGAACAATGACAAGTTCGCCACATTACGTGCTCGAGAAGAAGGATTGCTATCCAATTCCGAGGCTATTGATGCGGCTGGGTTGCCCACTGATCGCCTTCCATCGACAGAACAGGAAGCTGCCGTTGCTCATGAACTTCTTTCCAATGACTTGAACAAACTATCCCTTGACGAACAAGAGAAGCTGATCTTTGAAGTTCACGGTCTTCCACAGCCACGCTTTGACGATCCTGATAACATTGATGAGCTTCTCCTTGAGTTGGACAAGCAAATCCTCCTGATTGGAAATCGAGATGCATATGATCATGCCAAATATTTGAATCCTGACTATGTTACTAGTCGATTCTTTCGTCTCATGTTTCTCCGAGGGGATTTTTTTGATGTCAAGTTGGCTGCTGAACGCATTGTCTACCATTTCGAAATGAAGCAGCATTTGTTTGGGAAAGGAGATATTTTGGGACGAGATATCCGTGTGTCAGACTTGAACGAGGACGATATGTTGGCTCTTGAGTCGGGATTTATTCAACTGTTGCCAAGCCGTGATGTTTCAGGGCGATTGGTTGTTCTCATTGCACCAACGTTACGTCCCAAACTTGTTGTCGACGAAGTTGCTGGGGTAGGTTCATGTTTGTTTCCCGTTGCGACTACGTCACATGCTCACGTCGCATTCTATCCCATTTTCAACAGCAACGCGTAACTTGGTTTTTTGTGATGCATTGCTTGAGACAGGATGAAGATCAGAAAACTGGAGCAGTTATGGTGTTTCTGAATACGGGGAGAGGGGCCAAGAAGGAGGACATTGGGACATTTGGTACTTTTTCTGCAGTCAAATCCGGGCTCCCTCGAAGGATATTGGCGGCTCATTATTGTTTCGACAATGATGAAATGAAGCCCTATGTGGTAGGCTTACAACTGGCCATTGACCAGGAAGTACGGAAGCGCTTCCGGGTGCATTTCGGAACTCCTGTGGAAATATCCCATAAACTTCAAACTTTTGGCATTCCAATGCATTGTTGTCCCATGGACGATAGTGGAAAAGTTTCCTTAGACTTCCACAAGGAATGGGTAAAATCTGAATTGGCACGGGACAAGCTAGAGCCCCGCCCTCAGTCAACTACTGTTCCACACCGTTTCGATGTATTGCTTGGACGTGGAGTCGCGGCTAGGGAACACACTGGCAACTTACGTGCAAGTCACTTGGTGGAGATGCATGAGTCAGAATATGAAAAGGCTTCAAAGACTGAAAAGACGGAGATTGCAAAAATGATTATTCAGATGATACATGATAGTCACGGCCGATTTTTGAAGTGGGAAGAAGGTGGATGGGAAGAGGTGGAACCGGAAGTTGCACTCAAGAAAATAAGCCACTTCTTTCGGCAACTACGCAGCAAACGCTTGGATGTGTGTTCTTCTGGAGATATCCCACACGAAACAGAACAATCGCGAGCCAAGCGTGTAACGCCATCTTCGTCACCCTCCCATTTGGATGAATAGAATAACACTGAAACTGCTAAATTCTTTTGAAATTTCCGTTTCCAACCATTATTACTAGCTAGTAGAACCTGAAACAGATGTTATTGAGCTTGTTATATGCGGTTTTAATTCTATCCTCTGTATGTACTTCGTTCTATATTACGCAATTTACCATCTCGTGCAGCATTGAAAATTTCGACGGAACTATGTCACGGCAAGGCGCATTGGAACATCTATAGTCTCTTTTGATCCGCACTACGACGTCGTCGTGACTCGATTTGGAGTAGCTGCAATTAGGTACACTCATGGTTCCGCGATCTTGGCGTCTCTTCTGTCTCGTTTCTTCACAAGATCGTCACCTCTTTCAACGACAGAGATCACAACAACAGTGCATTTGAGGGAAACACTACTTCTTGATACCGTATTACCAGAAGGTGAATCACAGTTATGGAAGAACAAAAATCGATTCCTGCACTACTGAGAACTGGCAAGTTTGCCACATTGCGCGCTCGAGAAGAAGGATTGCTGTCCAACCGAGAAGTTATTACAGCGGCTGGGTTGGCCACTGATCGCCTTCCTACCTCAGACCAAGAAGCTTCCGCTGCTCACGAACTTCTTTCAAACGATTTCGACAAACTGTCTCTTGACGAACAGGAGAAACTGATCTTTGAACTTCATGGTTTCAACCAGCCCCAATATATTGATCCTGAAAATGTTGACGAACTCCTTGAAGACTTGGACAGACAAATCCTCTTGATTGGAAATCGTGACGCCTACGACCATGCAAAATATTTGAATCCTGACTATGTTACCAGTCGATTGTTTCGCTTGATGTTTCTCCGAGGCGACTTATTCGACGCCAAGTTGGCCGCTGAGCGGATCGTCTACCATTTTGAAATGAAGCAACAACTGTTCGGCAACGGTGAAGTTCTTGGACGAGATATCCGGATGTCAGATTTGGGTGTGGACGACATGGTAGCTCTTGAATCTGGATTTATCCAGTTGCTGCCCACTCGAGATATCTCAGGTCGATTAGTAATTCTAATTGCACCCATGCTGCGCCCGAGACTTGCTGACGATGAACTCCATGAGGTAAGAAAGCCACCCATTGTACCATTGCTATGAAAATTCAAGAAACTCCTGTCTAATCTTTCTGAGTCCCATTCAATACGTCGTTTCACTCAGCAACGTGTGGTCTGGTTCTTTGTGTTGAACTGTTTGAGGCACACCGACGATCAACAAGCGGGTGCAGTCATTGTTCTTTTGAACACTGGGGAAAAGGCTCGGGTGGAAGATATTACGACATTGGACACTTTTTCCAAAGTCAAGTTCGGTCTGCCTCGAAGGATATTGGCAGCACATTACTGCTTCGACAATGAGGCCATGAAACCGTACGTGATGGGCCTGCAACTTGCACTTGACACCGAGACAAGAAAGAGGTTTCGCATGCATGTGGGCACACCTGCCGAACTATCATACAAACTCTTAACCCACGGAATCCCCATGCAATGCTGCCCCATGGATGAGAGGGGGAACATCTCACTGAACAATCACAAGATTTGGATCGAAGCAGAGTTGGCGCGTGACAAGCTGTCACCTCGACCTCAGACAACCATTCTCCCTCGGCGCTTTGATGTTTTGCTTGGACGTGGGGTGTCAGCACGCGAGCATACCGGTAATCTTCGAGCAGGACACTTGGTTGAGATGCATGAATCAGAATATGAGAAGTCAAGCAAGACCGAGAAGACTGAAATTGCGAAGAAGATCGTCCAAATGATTCACGAAAGCCACGGTCGATTTTTGACCTGGGAGGAAGGTGGATGGGCAGAGGTGGGCCCAGATGTAGCTTTGAAAAAGATCAGTCACTTCTTTCGCCACTTGCGAAGTAAACGTTTGAAGGATAGCAACGGCGAGCTCCATGACACCAAAGAACAACGACAGACCAAGCGAGCATCACCATCCAGCACATTGGTTTGAGGGTTGTGAGTTATTTAGTAGGCCATCCCTCATAACCTTAGAAAGCAACCTTGAAAGAATTTATCATTTGGAATCGATACTTCCAGTGGGAGTTCCAGTGGAAGGAACGGTCCGTAGCTGACGGAAGAAGTGACTCACTTTCTCACGTGCCACCATAAAATCTACTTCGGACCAGCCACCCTCTCCCCACTTGAGGAACCTTCCTCCTGAGTCTTTCACCATAGTTACAACTCTCTCTGCGATTTTCGTTTTCTCCATTTTGGTAGCGGCCTCATATTCCGATTGGAGCATAGCGACAGTATGACCAGCTCGAAGGTTCCCCGTGTGCTCACGTGAACCTTTCCCTCTTCCAAACAGGACATCATAACGTTGTGGAACAAGAATGATTCGCTGTACTGGATGTTCCTTGTCCCAAAGTTCATGTTGCCGCAACCACTCATTGTGCCAATCCAAGGACATTGTTCCATCGGCTGTCATGGCATAGTCTTGTATAGGTATGCCATAAGTTTGCAGTTTGAACATGATCGATTCGTAGCTGCCTTGATGCAGTCTGAAGCGTTTCCTAGATTCCGCGTCAACGGAGAGTTGCAAGCCCGTAGCATATGGAAGCATCGCAGGATTATCAAAGCAATAATGCAGGCTTCCGATGCGCTTGGGAATCCCTGCCCGAACCGACATGGCCTCACGAACGGATTCCAATGTACCTTTGATAACATTCTTTCCAATGTTGAGGACTAAATCAACAACACCTCTTCGTAAGTTCTCGTCATCATTGAATACTGCAGAAAAGAAGAACCATAATGCCCGAAGCTAAGGAAAGAGGGGGTGAGAGGCACTGGAAAACAATTCTGTATGCTTTGCGAGTTGCGAGTTGTTTGACGCACGTGATTTTGAGGCGGACAATGTCTTGCCAATGTAGGCACAATCACCATGACCAATCTCCCTGCAACATCACGGGTAGGCAAAACTTGGACAAAGCCAAGTTCCAAGACATCGCGATCAGCTTTGGTCAAATCCGATAACCGAACATCGCGACCTAGAATTTCCCCTTCTCCAAACAACTTCTTCTTCAAATCAAAGTGGAAGATCATCCTATGTGCAGCTAGCCTTGCATTGTAGAAATCGCCTCGTAAGAATCTGAGACGAACTTCCTCGCTAGTGACATACGACTTGTCCCAGTACACGGCTCTATCATAGGCCACTTTGTTCGATATCTGTTGTATCTCCTTCTCCATTAGTTGAAGAAGTTCCTCGAGATTATCTGGATCATCCACACAAGCTTGTGGCAGTCCGTGAACATCAAAGACAACCTTTTCATGTTCTACAAGGGAAAGCCCAGCCAATTCTTCAGAAAGAACTTGTTGAGCAATTTCCGTCTCTCGATCGGATTCCGGGAAGCGATGAGGCGACAAGCCTGCCTTGGAAAGAAATTCGTGATCCACAAATAAGCCTCGCTCTCGAAGATCAAACTCGGAGAGTGTCAAAGGAATCTCATCCTTTGATTTAGAAGCCGATGTTGTTTTCTTCATGAAGAAGAAGTGTCTCTTCTGAATCCAACAGTCGCTTCTTGCTACAGCTGTTGTACTCGTACAGTACTCGCAGAAGCGCAACAGTGCAGAGTGGCGTTTGCACTTTTTGTGTGGTATTCACGTCGATTGAAACGAGAGTCGTTCCACGTCGTTCCCACATCGATCGACTCGCTCGAGTCATGTTGCGACAAAAAGTACGACTACAAAAGTCCCACTCTACTCGTCCCTGGTAGCAGCTGATCTAGAATAGTATAGCATAGCAATTTCCTACAAAGCCTCCTCACCACCTTTAGTCCCCTCAGACATCGAAGTTTGGTTGGTTGGAGCAGAAGCCAAAGACATTGGCGATGGCGACGGAGTCACTCGCTTGGTTGGTTCGCTTTCTGCCTCGTTTTCAGCAGGTTGTGGCGCGCTACGTTTGTGACCCACCGATTCAGTATCGGAGCTCGGATCTTGTGCCTGCTTGGCGGCATGGTTGTCACCCTCTGTTGGTTTTCGAGCTGATGATGCAGCAGGTGGGTTGGGATTTTTGGATCGCAAGTGCCGAAAGAAGTGACTCACTTTCTCTCGGGCTGCTTCATGGCTCACTTCTACCCAACCCTTTACATCCCATCGCATGAACCTTCCATACGAATCATGTATCATGTCCACAATCTTTTCCGCAATCTCCGTCTTTCCCAATCGTTGCGCCTGCTCATACTCTGCTCGGTGCATCTCTACCAAATGAGCGGCACGAAGGTTCCCCGTATGCCCCCGCGTCCTCTCACCTCTACCAAACAAAACATCAAAGCGACGAGGGAACATGGTCGATCGATCCGTCGCCTCCACTTCTGATTCCACATTACGTCGGGCGGATGTCCATTCCAAATGCGGGTCTGTGGATACGCTCCCATCTCCCAGGACGACATCCGGAGGAAGTTGGATCCCAAACGTTCCCAGTTCGAATTTGATGGTATCAAAGCTACCAAAATGGATACGAAGATGCTTACGCATTTCCTGATTCATGTTCATAGATAACCCCGTGACATGCAAACGAATCGAAGGATCGTCAAAGCAAAAGTGAAGTCCAGCCCATTTGACTGGGAAGCTGGACCTCATTTGGAGTACCCCCTGGAACGCAGGTCGATGAACGAACAATTTGGTATTCTTTCCCAACTGGATCCAGACGGCCACAACCCCCTTGCGTTGCGCCTCTTCTGCCGTTAGCTGGAGGTGAAAGAAGTACCACATTACCCTATGCTGTATTAACAGATATCAGAAACAAGTTAGCCATCAGGATCAATCCAGCATTCCTAAAAACATATCGAGACTTACAATGACTTCCACTTCAATATCTGTAGGTCGTAGCGCCGGAGCAATGAGAAATACTGGTCGTCCAGCAGCATCCTGTGTAGACAAAGCTTGTAAGAAACCAGAATGCAGAAGATGAACTTCTGTTGGAGAAAGATCCGATTGTCGAATGTCTCTGCCCAGTACCTCCTTGTCTCCAAAAAGTTTCTTTTTGGTTTCAAAATGAAACACAATTCTCTGCGCTGCCAATTTAGCGTCAAATTTGTCGCAACGCAGAAAGAGCAACCGGAATTTCCTGCCAGTAACGTAGGATTCATTGAGGTAGACGGCCAAATTGTAGGCTTCCTTTCTTCGAATTTTCCCAATCTCTTGCTCCAGTTGTTCCAGGAGAGTCTCTATCTCTTCGGGGTCTTCATCGTTCTGCCGCGGAAGACCATGTAGCGCAAATATAGCCTTTTCTTGCTCGTCGAGAGAGAGCTTTTTGAAATCTTCGGATAGAACTTTGTCAGCAATGTCCGCTTCCTGCCAAGATTTAGGGAGTTGATGGGTCGCTAGACCAGCCTTACTAATCGTCTCTTGATCTCCGAGTAGACTTCGATCCTTGGCTTCCAAATCTGCAAGCTCCTCTGGGAGCCCTGGCGTCTTTGGATCATCTTGCATGGATATCGGCTCACTCGATACTGGTTCCCTCGGAATGTAGTGAAGCACCCCTGTCGTAAAATGAATGAATGAGAAAAAACGTGCGGGTTTTGTGGCGCTTTTTCGATGACGCGTCATGCCAGGGAGAAAACCAGAGCTGATTCACACGACTACAGTGCAAGAGGTTAGGTGATGGGTTTAGGTTGGGGATCACGTTACCACTGAGTGCGACGTACTTCACGTTGCTCTAAGTTTTATCAGTAGTAGTCTTTTTTCTATGCGTGTATTCGTATTCTATCAAACTACTAGGAAACCTTCTCTCTGCTTGTGGGTCTTGCAGTTTCGCTTCCAGCACCTCTAATAGATTTGGTCGCCGTTGCGATAGACGAGGACTCGGACTGAAGTGATGGAGAGGGGCTGTGTCGTTTGCTGGATGCAGTAGTGGCGGATATTGCATCACTACTGCTGGCCGTAGAAGTTCCTTCCGGTACGAGTACCTTACTCCGTAGGTGTCTGAAAAAGTGGCTAATCTTTTCTCGGGCAGCATCATCGTCAACTTCCTCCCATACATTCTTATTCCACTTGAGGAAACGGCCATAGGATTCATGAATCATGTCCACGATCCGGGTTGCAATTTTGGTCTTTTCAAACTTGCCAGCCTGCTCGTATTCAGTTTGGAACATTTCCACCAAGTGAGCAGCTCGGAGGTTCCCCGTGTGTTCCCGAGTATGCTTTCCTCTACCAAACAAAACGTCGAATCGACGGGGAACTATAACAGCCTCTGGTGCTCCCTCCAATTCGACTCCTTCCAACTTTTGTCGAGCTTGAACCCATTGTTGATGCCATTCCAACGACACAGATCCATCAAGTTTGATAGGAGACTCCTTGATTGGAATCCCATACGTTTGTAGCGTGAATGAAAGGAACTCTGGAGTTCCCAGGTGCAACCGAAAACGCCTCCTTGATTCCTTGTCCAGATTGATTGCCAAATTGGTGACCTGGGGTTTGAGAGCAACGTCATCCACACAATAGTGGAGCGCCACAAATTTCTTGGCAGCTCCACGTCTCATTTGATTCAGTCCTTGAACCACGGGGAGTGCTTCCAACCTAGCATTCTCACCAACATTCATCAACACCCCAACCACACCCATTCGTTGCGAGTCTTCTTCACGGAGAATTACTGAAAAGAAATACCACATGGCGCGGTACTGTCACGAATCACACAAGGTTGTTAGTTCGTTGCATCACCATACAGCACAGTTCTACCAACACAGCCCAAGCGAATACCAATACGCACCACAGACAGCCAAGGGGTTCCAGGTGGCCTAATAACTGGAGACATGGTGAAGACGGTTCTACCGGCAGCATCTCGTTGAGGTATCACCTGCATGAACCCAGACTCGAGAATCCCCATTTCGACGTTGGTGAGATCCGATAGACGAACTTCCCGTCCAAGAATGTCACCCCCTCCAAACATGTTCTCTTTAATCTGAAAGTGATAGACGATCCGTTGGGCTGCCAACTTGACATCAAACCGATCGCATCGTAGAAACATCAACCGAAAGGTCCGATTGGAAACGTAGTCAGGGTTGATGTATTTGGCATGTACATAAGATTGCTTGTTACGGATTTTCTGAATCTCTTGTTCCAATTCTTGTAGGTATACATCCACATTGGGAGGATCTTGATTGTGTGTTTGTGCAATTCCATGAATATCAAACACTGCTTCTTCATGTTCCGCCAACGTCAACTTTTGCAATTCCTCTGCAAGGATCTTCTCGGCCAGCTCCGAATTCTGCATGGACATGATGGCAACATCCGGGAAAATTCCCATATCAGCTAACTGCTCTTTTGTAAACAATTCTCGTTCTCTGAGTTCCAAGGCCGAGAGTTCGCCATGAGGCTCTACAATGTTGCTCTCATCACCATTGTGGCTCTTCGGACAAGACTTGTCACTCGATTCGGAAGAGACTGATCTTTGCAGAGTCCTATCCATGCTCCTTGGGGACTATATTGTATTTACAGAGTATACTGCTACCGAAGTTTGCTCAATGACAGCTTTTGATGTGTTGAAAAATCATGTGAGTTTGATATTGTGGGTGCAGGTGTGTGATGACTGATGACTCGTCGTAGATTTCTTTTCCACGTAACCTCAACATGTTTGGCGGATAGTCGGCGTAGACAGTAGTTCTGAAATTGTGGTGGAGGTGGTTAACAATGCGCCATGCTCAACCAGCGACAAGCCTGGGACAAATTTGCATAATTGCAACGACACACCAGGTACTTGGACTGAATTCCAATGACTTCCCATGTTGAGTCGTGCTGTTTGTGAAAGTAGCACTTCCACTTTTGCCTGGCCGACGTACGAAATGCTGTCTGAAAGGGCGGCATGCAAGATTTACACATCATCATCACGACAGCAGCTAGAGGCACTTCCTCTATCGTACCTTACTCGAAGTGGGTACTGCAAAACCACCATGGTTCGACAATGCTTAATGTCTAGATTAGCCAAGATGGCTGGTCTTTCTCAGAACCGCTATCCCGAAACGCAAGAAGAAGCCGCCAAAGCAGAAGATGTTTTGACACAAGAATTGGAAAAACTTTCCTTGGCAGAACATGAAAAAATTGTCTTTGAAGTGCACGGATTCAGTTCCGGTGCCGCCTCCGAGGATCCATCCGCACTAAATGAAAAGGGGGAAACGAATATGGAGAGTAACATTGAGAAACTCCAACAAAAGTTGAACTCTATTTCACCCAAGGATGCCTATGACCAAGCGCTTCTACAGAATCCTTCCTATGTCCAAGATCCTCGCTTTCTACAAATGTTCTTGCGGGCTGAATTGTATGACGTTGATGCTGCTGCCGAAGCTATTGTGGATCACTTTGACGTCAAGAAACGAATCTTTCACAATCCTGATGTTTTGGGCCGGGATGTTCGATGGTCTGACCTTTCCGCGGACGATATCGCCATTCTGAAGGAAGGCGGCTTTCAGCTGTTTCCTTCCAGAGATGCAGCGGGCAGAATGGTCATTGTGGAGAATTATCCACAAGTCAAGGTCAAGCATGATTTGGCTAGTTCCATGGTACGTTCAATACTATTGTACTAGTTTGGCGTCAGGTGTTTTGGGTGGCGCGGCGTCCCAGAACCCGTCTCTCACGTTTTGTTCTCCTTCTTTACTACTCGTAGAGCCGCGCATTGTGGTATTTCCACATGACATTGGCGCGTGATGAAGAATCCCAGACCAAGGGAGTTGTCTTTGTGGTTTACAATTGGACAGGTCTGAAAGATGATTTTGATGTCGAGGACGAAGGACATCGTATTCGCACGGCCATCCCCCATCGCCTAGACGCTGGTCATTACTGTTACCGTGATCCAGCGCTCCGCAATTTTGTTACTGGGATCCAGTTGTTCACTCCAGATCACGTGAGATTCCGATTCCGGCCACATTTGGGAAGTCTAGAGCAAATTCACTTCAAACTGCAAACCTTTGGCATCCCTGTTGCCGAGTCTCCAAAGCAGAGTGATGATTCATGGAGCGTCGAGTGGCATCACGAATGGTTGGAGGATCAACGAAAGTATGACGAAGATATGCTCAGACTAGAGAAGCAACAGCAATCTTCTTTGGAAATACAAGCCAACATGAGGGACAATTTGATCCTAGTTCCTCGAAAGTTTGATGTCCTCTTTGGAAGAGATAAGAGAGCTCGTACACATACTGGCAACTTGCGTGCCATGCATTTGTGTGAAATGCACCGAGAGGAGTATGAGGCAACAGGCAAGTTTCGCAAAACAGAACTTGCAGAGCGTATTGTCTCTATTATTCAGTCTTCCAACGGCAGATTCCTTCAACTTGCCAATGGAGGTTGGACGGAAGTCGACAACGAGACAGCTCGGGAGAAGATATCTCACTTTTTCCGACATAAACGGGCCAAGACAAAGGAAGCCACATCCGTTGTGACAGATGATAGTTCACCTTCTACGTCCAGCTCTCCATCTTCTCTTCCAACAACTTTGGAGAGAGAGTCTCCGATTGAAGACGATGTCCCAGCAAAAGTTCAACGAGTCACACCACCAGTGGTGAACTAAACTGAGGTGGCTGACGACGCCGAAGATGTCTGGATTGAACCAGCACCTTCCCCGAGCTGTTTACACGAGTTTTTGCATGATTCTACTAACATTAATGTAATATCTTGTTTATCTCTATAATGCCTGGGCATAGCTTGAATGACAACCACTTCTCTGCTGCGATAGACACTCGCATTGCCGGTAGGACTACGAGTACGGTACCACCGTCCTCGACAAACCATTGGTGAGTTATTGAAACTCACCTCATCAGGTACTGATTAAATTTGAGATGATTATAAAGTGACCACCTACTACTGCCATACGACAGGTACTAGTACTTGCAGGCAACATTGAAGCTACTCTTCTTTGAAGTTCATAATCAACCTGTATGACAAAATACGTGTTATAGATAGGAGATGAGAGGAGAATTCACGGGTACGAGGCTTTGCTACAGAGGTTTGTACTAGGTCGAGTAGTCAATCTCTTTGCATAGAATGGACTTCTACTTTCCATTCTTGGTAGAAGAAGTTGCAAGCCCCCCCACTACAGACTACTACTAACGTTAGTACTACGGTACTATTACCGCCTACCCCCACCCTTGTTGTGACTTGTGAGTTGTGAGGCACCGCCGCAACCTCGGAGTACTGTGACACCTTGATATTCTGCCACATAGACAACACATAGACAAAGGATTGTTGAGTGCGCTGGAGTACATTTTCTACGTGGGCAGGACATGGTGTGTGGGCAAACGACAGACACAAGCACTCCCAAACGCGTACTCAGGTTTCTGAATGGTTCCGAGGAACATAATAAGGGGCAGATTGTTCGCTTGCAAGTGTCACCACACAATTTGCCGCAACAACGTTGGTTGCACGAGCCGCTCTTCCCTCTCGTTCATAGCTTGTACACGCAATCTCTGTTCACCATTCATCATGACAACGAAAGAGATAATGACGAGGGAGTTAGCCAAGGCTGCTGGTCTGGCGATTGATCGACTTCCCCAGACGGAGGAAGAAGCTGATATTGCTGAACAGGCTTTGGCCAAAGACTTTCAAACGTTGAAGGTTGATGTGCATGAGAAAATTCTCTTGGATGTTCATGGAATTCCCAGGTCATTGGACGACCAGAATACCCCAGAAGGGATCAAACAGAAACTCGATGAGTTAGAAGTTGAGATCCAAAAGTTGGATCCTGTGGACAAAGAAGGGATCCACCTTGCCAGAGGACACAACGCAGAATACGTAGACAATCCCACGTTCCGATTGCACTTCTTGCGGGCAGAACAATTTGATGTTCAATCTGCAGCTTTGAGATTTGCTAACCATTTCAAGGCAAAAGCAATGCTTTTTGGATATGGTGAGATTCTTGGAAGAGACGTAACTCAAGCCGATCTAAGTGAGGAAGATGTGGCTGAATTGAACAAGGGGTTACTACAACTTTTGCCAGAGCGTGATGCCGTCGGCAGAGTTGTGTTGTGTTCGAATAGAAGTGAAGGGCACAAGATGAATGATCACGGTTCCATTGTGAGTGTTTTGAGAGAGCTCTTCTTCATGTGCTTTGACCATACCGTTGTAGTTGATGAATTCGGCTGCTTTCTAACGTTTTGGTTCTTTGGTCTACTTCAAGTGCCGAGCCCTCTTCTACTTTCAAATGACTGTTCTAAGGAACGTTGACATGAGCGACAACGCGGTTGTGATAGTGCTGTATAACTATGGAATGGGTGGGGACTCTCAAATGAGTGAAAATGGGTCCATGTTGCGGATGGCATGTCCCTTGCGGCTGGATGCCATCCACTACTGCTACAAGGACACGGCGTTGCGTCCCCTTGTTGTCGGCATGCAGCTTTTTTCCAAGCAATCGTGGAGATTTCGATTCATTCCGCACCTTGGGACTCCGGAGGAGATTGTATTCCAGTTGCAAACCTTTGGAATACCTGCCCACTTGTCACCCATGAACAAAGAAGGTGTTTGGTTGACCGATCACTTTGCCGAATGGGTCAAGACGGCTTTGATACAGGAGCAGGAAGCGCAAGAATCCACGTCATCAAGCCGATCGGTGTCACCGAATAGTGAAGTGGCGACGCCTCCTCCCAAGGCAGTCTCGCCTGACCACATGTTAGGATCGAACCCTTCCCCGACCATTGGTGGTTCGTTGGCAAAGACTAATGTTTTGGTTCCTGGAAAGCATGATGTATTGTTCGGAAGAGGCAAAATCGCCAAACAACATGCTGGGAATGTACGCGCCTTGTCGTTGTGCGAAGAAAACTACTACGAGCGGTACGAAAAAGCAGAATCCAAATCTGCCAAGACCAAAGTGGCCGAGGAGGTACTGCAAATGATTCAGAGCTCGGGTGGTCGTTTCCTGAGACCTAAAGGCAAGAAGAATGACGAAAGCTGGTGGGAGATTGTTAGTGATGGGGATGCACGAGACAAAATTTCACATTTCTTTCGCCACATGCGGTTCAAGACCAGCAAGAGCAACGATACGGCGGCGGCTGCAGCAGCGAGTCCTACGCGGCAGACACGCCATGATGAATCCACACCAGCTCGTAGTAGTAGTGGCAATTCCAGTACCAAAAGGAAGACGAATTACATTATGGATGTCAGGAACCATCAAGATTTCGACATGGGGTTTCGCAAACCACTGGACGAGGATTTCTTCTCCTTTCAACCCGAAAGGCCCATGATGACCAACGACCTTTGGAGAAACAACAACAACACCAACAACAATATGAGTGCCTCTTCCTCACTCGCTTTGCACCATGTGTCACACCACACGTCCAGCACTTCTGGGGATTGGAACGAGGACTGTGCGGCATTAATGGATGACTTATGGTAGCACTGTAGGAGTAGCCATTCATAGATATTGTGACAGCCAACTACTAGTAGCCAGTAGAAAGAGGATGGGTCAGTAGTGCTGGTAGGTATCAAGAGGGGTGTTGTGTTGGAGTAAGATCTTTCTTCGATAGTAGTGCAAGTTGTTGGTAGTAGCAAGCATGGGTTCAGAACTCAAGTCGTACGAACGTACTGTAGATACGAGCTGCGACCAAAACACCGTTAGTATTGTCAGGCTGCTGTTGCAACGAGGAGAGTGTGATTGGAACAACGCTGAGAAGTGGACTTTCAAATAATGTCTCCTGGAACTTGCCTGCTGCTGCGGATGCCAGATCCCAAACTACCGGTAAAAGAACCCATTAGAATTCTAGTAGAAGTGATCCATATTATTTACTAGTATGATACAATATGACATGATGGCAAGATGTTGTTACATCATGTTGTTGTTGCTGGTCTTCTGTGATTCATAAAGTGTGGTCGAAACACAGAGGGGTTAGGTACCTCTCGTTCTCTTGGCTGGGTCCCACTGTGATCCTCCTCCTCATGACAATAATGGCAAGGAGGGAGAGCTACAAGAAGTGTGATCCCTCGATTTCTTTCTTGATCATTAAATACATTTCGACAATTGGACTTGTTTGACCCCAAAACAGTCGTTGTGCGATCTATAAAAAGGAAGGATTCCAGTCAGGAGCTTTCGCAACAGTTAGATACTAGGACATCAAGTGCGACATGCTTGTAGTACCGGTTGTAAATATCCCCGGTACTTTGAACATCTAACAACATCATCTGACTCGTGGTACAGGCTTCCAAGGAAAGTAGGGGAAGTCTCGCATAGATGCAGATTAACTAAAAAGGCTGCAGAGCCTCGTGGCGCATCGTACATGCCAAAAAAGGGCACAGCAAGGGGAAAAAAGGATTGTGACTCCCTCCTCCTTTGTTCACCTGAGCCATTTTTCTTCCAACCAAACCATCATCCATCATTGCTTGATATCCTTTGGGGTTCAAAGCGGATTACTGTTTGGCTGGTCATATTGCCTGTTGATTAAAGTGGCAAAGCGCAATCATGTCAGACCCAAGCGTTGCCTCTTCCGTTCAACATCCTTTCTTCTCGTTTGGCCCATCGAATCGAAGACCCAACTGGGACTTGGCGCAACTAGCCGGTGTCACTCCTTTCCGGTTGCCACAAACGGCAGCAGAAGCCGACAAGGCGCAAGATGTTCTAGCTCAAGACATGGCCAACATGTCCCTCGATGAACAGGAACGAGTCCTCTTTGATGTGCACGGCGTGTGTCAAGTCGACGAGATGGATCCTCCAAGCCAACAATTGGCCAACATTCTTGTCCAACTCGATAAAGAATTGTGCACCAAGCCCTGTCCTTATTATCGCCGCGCTCACGCTGTCAATCCATATTATGTGGAAAAGGAATCGTTCCGGCTGCTTTTTTTGAGATCGCAGCGATTCAACCCTGTTGCGACAGCAGAGTTGATTGAGTTTCATTTTCAAACCAAGGCACTTTTGTTTGTCGATGATCCTCCCGAAGAAGTCGTCACGCGAATGGAGGCCGTGGCTTCTTCCAGCAGTTCCGCGACCAGAAACAAGGATGAGATTTTGGGGCGAGACATTCGATTGTCTGATCTCTCTCCGAGTGATTGGGTGGCGCTCCGAAGTGGATGTTCACAAGTGTTGCCACAACGAGATGCGGGAGGAAGGACGATTCTCGCCTTGTCCTTGTCAGCTCGAACACAGTTGAACTATTTGGATCCTAGACATGTGGTACGTGCGCTACAATGCCATGCTGCTCTATGAATTTTTTGCACTATTTCTACAGGACGACCTCTCACCAAAACTTCACTACTCCTACTACAGTCTCGAAGCACATGGTATGTGGTCATGGATGCGCTTTCGGATGTTACTACACAAAAGAAGGGTTTGGTGATTATTGGATATCATATGGATCCCTCAGACTCTAGCAGCATCAAAAAGGCCATCAATGCCTGGGGTTCCGCCCATGAGCAACGGGGTCACACACCCTCGAAGTCGCAAGACAATGCATCTGGCTCTACCACTTCAACGAAGCCTAGGGGGCTCTTGAGTGGACTCGGCAGTGCCAGCATGGTCCGGGGGGCCATGCCCGCGAGGTTATCTGCGGCGCATTTTTGTTTTGCCAACCCTGCCGTACGATTCCTTGCTTCGGGAATCGCGCTGTTCCTTCCCAGCCATGCTCGCAAGCGATATCGTATGCATCATGGAACCGTCGAGCAAGTCCACTTTCAGTTGCAAACGTTTGGAGTCCCCACTCAGTTCTCGCCCATGCAAGCTGACGGATCATGGTCCTTGGCATGGCACGCTGAGTGGATTGAAATGCAACTACAGCGTGAAGTCTATATGAATGCCACGCAACATCTCACCCCGAGTCCAATGTCCACAACTCCAGTTTCGGATGATGGAAATTCCACCAGTGCAAGTACCAGTACTAGCGACAGCAGTGGCAACGAAGGTACCAATAAGAACCCAACCCCACAACAAGGCAGGACTCTGTCGACCTCCATCATCACTCTTCCGCACAGGTTTGATGTCCTCTTTGGAAAATCTCGCAAGGAAAAGGAATCAACTGGGAACTTGAGGGCATTGCATCTGGTAGAAATGAACTTTGACAGCTACCAAGAAGCCAGCAAGTTCAAAAAGACAGAAATTGCCGAGAGCATTGTGGCTGCCATTCACCAATCAGGAGGCCGATTCCTCCGTCGTGTGGACATGGGATGGGAAGAAGTGAGCGATGAAGCTGCCCGAGAGAAAGTCAGTCATTTCTTCCGACAAGGAAGGGTGAAGATACAACGACAACAACAGGCGGGAAGCCCGGGGATCAATGACGATGCCAAGGGAAAGAAGCGAAAGAGCTCCATGGAGGAGTGAGACACAGATATTATGACGACGACCTCATGGCTCTTTGATTCTTCCAATTTGATTTTTTATGTAGATAGCGATGATTTTGAGAATGGACTGCTGAGTAAACTGTAGAATGTAGTACTCGTACTGTGCGAGGAAGTACTGTTGTATTGCTTTGATGCCGTTGTTGGGTGTCTCGTCGTCATTTCACCAGTTCGTGGTGGGCGATGAAGGTACTAGTACTCGTACTCATACGTATTCCCAAGTGTATAATTTCTAGTAGGTTCATACCAAGGATGCCTTAAACATTACAACATGTTTGTTAGCTTCTTGCCAAGCCAAGGCCGTAAGGGTACCAGTATGACACATAATATTCAGTCACTTCCCGCGCCCACCGATCCAACGGAACGTAGCTTCGCGATTATATAGAACACATGGTCGGTTAAGTTTGGCGAACATCCCTTGTTGTGGCCGCAGCTATCGGCGATCAAGGTTCAGCGATCACCTAAGTCACAAGCAACCAAATAATACCACATGAATGCTCACAATTTCGATCCAATTGAAAGGTATGCAACTAAACCAAAAACATGATGCACCACAAAATCAACAGTATTTCCTCAACAACTAACACCAAACATTCTTTTTATTCATTAAAAGTTTTCACAGTTGACCGTTTCCATCACACCCATCATCATGAACTCTACCATCTTGAGATTCCTTTTCCTTGCCATGTTGCTTTGTGCCGTTGCCGGTGCATCCACAAAAGGACCCAAGTCCACAAAAGGACCAAAGTCTTCCAAGGCGCCTACCACATATCCATCTGTGTCTCCCTCGGCAGCTCCATCGTTGACTCCTTCTATGATGCCATCGCTCTCTATGATGCCTTCTTCTGCTCCATCTGAGTCTCCTTCAAACGCCCCTTCCGTGACTGCATCGGCGTCTCCTTCCGACATGCCTTCTTCCTCTCCATCGGACATGCCATCCATGATGCCATCTGAGTCTCCTTCCGACATGCCTTCTTCCTCTCCATCGGACATGCCATCCATGATGCCATCTGAGTCTCCATCGGACATGCCATCCATGATGCCATCTGAGTCCCCTTCCGACGTGCCTTCTTCCTCTCCATCGGACATGCCATCCATGATGCCATCATCTGCTCCTTCCGAAATGCCTTCTACAATGCCATCTGCTGCCCCATCCGCGATGCCATCGGTTTCCGTTGCCCCTTCCATGACCCCCTCTACCTTGCCTTCGTATGCTCCCTCTTCTGTCAAGTCTGCCAAAGCAACCAAGTCTCCAAAGGCTGGTGCCACTGGTCGTCGCGCCTACTAAAGCTTGTCATTGTCTAGTACAGGATTCGAACGCTTGTCCTCTTCTCCTTACAAGAGGAGAAGATGAATCCATTACTTCATTCTTGAAGTATAAAAGGTTACAAACCGAACATGAATTATTGATTTTATTTATTCTTGGATTCTACTACTACTGTAGTACAGTAGAACAAACGCAAAAACCATGCAACTCCCGTTCTAGACACGACGTCATTCTCAGGAGTCACGAGTCCGCCTTTGCGAAACGACTTATACGATTACACCATTGACTGTCGCCTTTTGTCTCCTACCACTATGTGAATCGGCTGTCCCTCGTTGTCGGTTCAACACTCGTTCATAGACGTATATATGGAATCTTAGGACTCAATTAGGCAAGTGTGATTGTATCTATCCTTCTTTATCAATATTCATGCTTCAGATTGAAGATAACATTTTTCCGCTTTCCCACGTTCTCCCAGGCGAATATAGCTACCCAAGTACTAGTCAAAACTTGTTCAAGTGCCGGGACCTTTTGGGATCTTGTATCGCCCCACACCCATTCCAGTGATCACCTCATAATTTCCGATTCGCGAGGTGCGTAAAGTCACATGACCACAGCAGCATGTTGTTTGCCTCTAACATACTTGTCCATTTCCACTCGTAGAACTCATTTGACGTCAACATTAAGATGAAGTCTGTTTTGCGATTCCTCCTTGTGGCCCTCTTCTGCGTTGTGATGGCAAGCGGTGCCAGCACCAAAGCCCCAAAGGCTGCTAGCACCAAGGCACCAACTGGATCACCTTCTGCCTCCCCTTCGAGCATGCCTTCGGTGTCTGCTGCTCCCTCTGTTGCTCCTTCCATGGCTCCTACCAAGTCCGCTAAGGCATCCCCTGCACCTACTGAGAGCGCCGCTCCTTCTGTCTCTGCGGCTCCTACCAAGTCTCCCAAGGCTGTCGTCCGCCGATTGGAGTAAGTACGTTCGGTACTAACGTTAATAGTGCATAAGTCTCAAGAAGACCCAGAGGACCCAGAACAATTGGTGGGTTCATGATAGTTTAGGTCGTTCATAAGAATCGAAGAATACACCACAAGAATTAACCTGATACAACCTACCTATTCCAACCATCCATTTGTAGAACGTCGTCTGGTGGCCGGCGACGAATTGAAAGGCTGCAGGAGGAGAGGGCGGGCGTCCCCCTCTTGAAGATGATTGGTGGCTGGTATTTTCACGCCACCGTCGTATGATGAACAAGAAAACCAGACTGAAGAAGATCCATACATATTGGTTGAAAATGTGCACCATCGAACACCACCCAACGCCCCCCCATATTTCTCTTGACTGTCATCCGATGACCCTCCGAGGAACTTTCTCCATTCCCGCCGGAGTCTGTCGTGGTCAAGACGCTAGTAGCAATAAATAAAAGTCGGCTCTTGCCTTTAATTGGGATTGCAAACAACTCCTTTTAGCGCTGTAGTGACATTTGTTGTACGATTCTTCGTTGGTTAGCCTTGGGCCTTATCCCAGGGAACAGGGGCATTTTTCTGCGGGGAATGCTGACAGCTCATTAGTTACTTGAGGAAGTACATTGTATAGTAAACCTTGTTCACTATAATATTCTGTAACAGTGCCCAGTTCCACGGCGTTCTGATATTGGGTGGTACGAGCTATAACCCCTCTAGGATATATAGTTTTCTCCCTATTGTGATATCCATTGTCGAGAGTGTTATTGCATTTTGTTGTTCCATCACCAAAATGCGAAGTTCTTCTTCTTGGGTCATGTTGGCGGTTGTCTCACTAATAATAAGTGGATGTGTAGGTTGAGTTGCCGTTGCTCACATCGTACATATGGCTCATTCGAACGAATTCGTCAACATCCTTTGCATATATCATGGAATGTTGGTATTCAGAACGTAGAAAGAAGATAAAAATTTATCACGGCCCAGGCCCCGCATGTATCCGAAACACTCATCCAAGTCCTGGCAATCTAGGGAATCTTTTGCACCCCAGCCGAACATACCACTCACTTCCTCATAATTTCGATTCGCAAACAAAGTAAGTGGTAGCGTTGAATGTTCAGAAGCTTCCCGTGTGGCGCATCACTAACTTACCTTGTGTTACTCAATTTCATCCGTTAGTACACCGACTTTCACACGATGAAGTTTGTTGTGCGATTCCTCTTCCTTGCTGCGGTCCTTTCTGTCGGCGTTGACGCTGCCAGTACCAAGGCCCCCAAGGCCTCCACCAAGTCATCCAAGGCTCCATCTGTAATGCCTTCCTCCATGCCTTCCATGACTCCCTCGTTGTCGTCTGCTCCATCTTCTGCGCCTTCGGAGAGCCCTTCTTCTACTCCCTCCGCCGCACCTTCGGATGCTCCATCCACTGTTCCTTCGGAGTCTCCTTCGGATGTGCCTTCGTTGGCCCCTTCGGAGTCTCCTTCTTCCATGCCTTCCAGTGCTCCTTCTGAGACTCCTTCTTCGGCTCCTTCCTCCATGCCTTCCGAGTCTCCCTCTTTGTCTATGGCCCCCTCTGGCGCTCCTTCGGAGTCTCCTTCCGATGCCCCCTCGGCTGCTCCATCGGAATCTCCCTCTGCTGTTCCTTCGGTTGCTCCATCCGCCATGCCCTCTGGAACTCCTTCGGTCGCTCCCACCAAGTCCCCCAAGGCAACCTCTTCTCCTGGTTCTACCAAGGCCCCCAAGGCTATCGTGCGCCGTTTGAATTAGACATGGTGATGGTGTCGTTGTTGCTGGTGGTGGATTTTACAGTACATCTTTATAACAAATAGTAGTTCTACTTCGTTCATTGGTACTTGTTTTCTTTTACTACTAGAGTAAGCTGAGAGCTGTGAGTATCATTCCAGTGCCAAAGATACCACTACCGCTGCTGGCTGTACTATCCTTTGGCGGAAGCGTCGACCTGAGGTATTCGCATTCAATCCTTCGATTTGCTCTCTCATTGACAATTATTGGTGGGCTGTTGTCCATCCACGAAATTGTTCCACACTACTTTTTCGACGTAGTGTCTCACTTCTTTAGTGAACAGTCATTTTCAAACTTGCCGCCTCCATTTTTGTCCAGTGTGCGAACACCAAAGATTTCCTGTCGTCTGTCCCCCCCCACGCGAACACCCAAAGATCCGTGATGATGTGATGTACGTTTGGAGGTAGGGCCGCCAGCGAAGGATTTGTGACCCTTTCACGACGACATCGCCTCCGATTCCATCATTGTCCAACCAGTGAAAGTCGTTTGCACCACACCAGACACTAGCAGACGATCAAAACCAAACAAAAGAAACAACAATATGATGTCATGGGGGTTGAAATGTTGGGTGATGCTAGTGGCAGGATCTAGTCTTGTGTCTGCCACCAGAGTCATTCGGTCCATGTCCAGTGACCTTTCCTATGACGAGAACAATCGCCTGTCCAAGTATGCTTTGGTGTACGATGGTACTAGCGCCACTTGTCGTTCGATGGACTCGACCATTCGAAGACTGGTGGAGCCTACCTTGATTTATCAGCGATACGACCTCGCTGCCCTGGAAGGCAACGCCTTGTCGTATGTGTTTGATTCCTACCCGCCAGTCGATCCAGAAGACTCCTGTCGATTGGCTTGTGTGGAGCGTGGTGTGGAACGAAGTTTGGCTGGAAAAGTCATGCCCAACATGGCCTTTGACACTGCTTCCAGCCCCGAGCCATCGGCACTCGCAGATTGGTTTACCAACGCCTGTACTGCCGTGGAGGTGTGTCTGTTCAGCTATCATTCCAGAGAAAACCCAATTGATGTGTACTGGAAGAGCACTACCACTGGAGAATATGTCATGCATCTGCAAGATGTCAAGTATGGGGAATCGCATACTCGATGCTTCAATAGTTATCTGGGACACGAGTTCATGGCCAAGGATTCTGTTACAGGAGACGTCATCGGAACTTTGACGGTAGAACACACCACCACCAAAGCTTGGGGGGAATCGCCTCCCTCGGATGTTCGGGCCGATGCCTATAGTTTTGAAAAAGAAATCGAGGGCACTCTTCGCCATGAGTGGGAAAGGCACAACCGCGTTACTCGAACCTTTTCGCCTCTTGGATTCAAAAAGGGACGATTGCCCCCGGATGTCTTTGCCTCCATGGGAGCTTTCTACTACAACAATGCCCAAAATGTTGTCCGTGAAGAATGGAAGAACAAGGGAGTCTTTGTCAACTGGTGGGAAACAGATGTCATGTTCTTGCAGATTCCCTGGAACTTGAAGAACATTTATCAAGGGCGTCTCCGTCTCATGGTCGAGGAATGGGCTGGTGTCCCTGTCGAGCAGACGGTCATGTATGGTTTGCGTCAATACACAGAAGGTGCCCGTTTGTTGACCCATGTGGATCGTACGCTTACACATGCCGTCAGTCTCATTGTGAATGTGGCGCAAGGAAACATGACCGAACCTTGGACCGTCGAGGTGCAAGATCATGCCGACCGTTTGCACGAAGTTATTATGGATCCTGGAGATGTTGTCTTTTACGAAAGTACGTTGCTTGACAATAGGAAAATGTCCCATTATTTTCGATTGTTTGAGTCGGTTTGTCTAACTTGTTTGTTCTATCGTACCATGCCGCCGTTGTTGTTACTACAGGTGCCAAGTGCCTCCACGCTCGCAACCGTCCTATGATGGGACCCAAAGCGTACTATACAAATCTATTTACACACTATCGCCCAATCTTAAAAGACAACAATGATCAATGGTTTTCTCAACCCAATCCTGAGGGAACTCCAAAGGCTGTCGTTGGAACGACCCCTGTCGAGGAAGAGTGCAAATTGGTACAGAAGGGTCATACTGCCACCGGACCCACAGGTCATTCTCTTGGAGTGGTACATGCGGTGGAATGCAGTAATCCGGATCTGGGACCCTACATTAGTCCTGATTTGTTCCAAGCCCGCAATGGTGAGGATTTGATCCGTTGGTGGAGAATGACTAGTCCCCCAACTACTCCAAAGGATGGTGAAGCTACTACCGCGTCATCTGCAAGCGATGAACTTTGAAAAGGTCCGCAACAAAGAAGATTGTAACTTAATAAATATATAGGAGCCGAGATCTTGGTCTGATACTTTATTTCCTCCTCCAACCCATCAGTTTGGATGTTTTCGATACCCACGACTTGCAAACAAGAAGCTGATGGCATTCTTGCAATCGTGACTTTGGTGGGCAGATCGATTTAATCCCCCACGATCCTCGAACTACTACAACATTTTATTTTAGAGAGCAAGTTGTTGCCGAAAAGATCGGCTTCAAGGAGAAAGGATCCTTTGCCCCCTCCATTGCCTTGCTCTGGCATATGCAGCAGTCTTGTTACGACAACAACGCCCCCCAGTACGAAAGGCTCTCGAAGTAGTTCGTTGCCTCTCGTACCTCTGTCTACTGCAAATTGAACTCGACTCTTAGACAAGCCCTTCATGGCGCACCTGTCACATATTTGTCGTATTCTCTGTCCCAACCTGTCACTTATGCGAATTGTAGGGGATTCTTCGTACTACCATCATTTCGTATGAACCAGTAAGGAAACTCCTGTACAACTGTACGGCCAAGATTGGGACAACCCGAGGCTCTCGGAGGCAATTCGCATACCGCTTAAACAAAACAATTTCCAAGACAGGATTGGATGGACGATCGACAAAATTTCATGGGGATTCACATGGTCTTCACGATCGTTGTTCCTGCATCCTCTTAGATTGGACGCATGCTAGACAATAACTCGACAGATATCGCCTAAGTACCAAATTCCAAGAGACGTGTGTCGAAGTCATCGCCGAACAATGAATGTCTCCTTGTTGGGCCGAGTACGACTTCATCCCTGTGCAGCTGCATCCATCCAAATCACAAATTTCGCTGAACTCAAGGTACGAACATGCCCGAACTGAGAATGGGACGAGAATGAAACTGGATAGATTGACTCACAACTGCGTTAGAAACTCTACTATCAGATTACCAAGATGAACTCTGTTTTGCGATTCCTTTTCCTCGTGTTGTTGTCCACCTGGGCTGTTTCCAGCACAATGGCCACCACCTCCGGTCTTGATGCCCGCAACTTGGCACCAAAGAAGAGCAAGACCAAGGCTCCTTCTCCCAAGAGTGTCAAGAGTACCAAGTCTCCTACTCTCGCTCCTTCAGCAAATCCCACTGCGCCTACTCCTACTCCCACTCCTGGCCCTACCCAAAGCCCAACTGAGGCCACACCAGCTCCCACCATGTCTCCTACCATCTCTCCTGCTCCTACAGAGATGCCCTCTGCTGCCCCAACTAAGTCTGCCAAGGGAACCAAGAGTACCAAGAGCCCCACCA
The DNA here is from genome assembly GCA_016586335.1 of Nitzschia putrida. Classification (NCBI taxonomy): domain Eukaryota; phylum Bacillariophyta; class Bacillariophyceae; order Bacillariales; family Bacillariaceae; genus Nitzschia; species Nitzschia putrida. The sequence goes on along the minus strand of BLYE01000043.1, from coordinate 136,806 downwards.
CCAAGTCTTCCAAGCGCCGAAACTAAGTTGTCAAATAGTTGGTCGTCTACTTTTGTGCATTTGACAATGAGGAGTTGAGGGATTCCGTGGTGAGCGGGCTATTTGTGATGCCCTACCTGTCTCTTGTAGTAGGACCAGTTCCATGCATCCAAGAAGTAGCATGGCTGCTCTCGCGGAGAATAGTTGGGGAATGATGGAATATGTAAATGGGAGCACTGCCATCATTTGAGGTGTGTGCTTGATAGTAACGAGTTATAGTGTGTGTTCGCATTCTGCTGCTGGTAAAATTTCAACGTGCTTTTTATTGAGTAGCAGCAGCGACGGAGTTACAGGAATGGTTTGGTTCAGATACGCCACAATCTGTAGGTTTTCCCATGCGTGCGAGCGAGATGAAACGGCACAAAGATGAGGTAGAGGAAGAATTTTCCATCACGCCCGAACATAGCAGCGTCGAAGGTAGTAACAGTTGGCGGTAGTGCTGATACCAGTGTTTTGGTGTACCAAAGTGCTAAGATCCTCTGAGTAGGTAGAGGCGGTGTTACAACAACGAAGTTTTATCACCATGCAGCACTGGCAATGAGGTGATAACTCTTGGCATAACTCCTTGGAGGTTTGTTCGTAGATTGACTCAATTGAATGCTTGCGAAAAAATTCACTGGAACCACCCTGCAAAGTCACTGGTTGGTCATCACACAACTTGCTTGTGGCGCTTTTCATTGCTATTCGTAGCCTTAGCTGCAACCACTTGGTTCATTTCTTAGAGAGCACCCGGGATATCAGTTCGTTTGCTATTTTCTGGGATTCTGACTCCGTGCTGCTCCACATGCCAACATCTAGATCATCAGAGTGCTTGAGAGGTTCGTGACAGAAGTTCATACGATCAGAGTGCTTGAGAGGTTCGTGACAGAAGTTCATACGGTATCGCTAGATTCATCCCGGCATTATGAACAAGGATGGCTTCTCGGTTGCATCTGTTGCTACGCCCACATGAATTGCAACTTAGCTTTGTAGGACGATTCTCGTTCGATCCATGGCAACAATGCGAAGAATTGTGATGAACTGTGTTTCGGAAATGCTTGCAATGAAGCCAAGAACCCACCCACACGGACGCCGTACCTACAGTTCTCGGACGACTAGCAAACGCCCATTTCCGTCGGTATTTTTTTGGTAGTACCGTTAGTACCTGTTACCTTGGATCCTCCGAAATTCCTACTTCACTGCGGCAGTTTATGTCGTCTTACTTTGTACGGGTAGAGATATCGGGTATTAACCTTGTCGTCCTCAGAAGTCTTGCTTTCCATGGCCACGGATTCTTCATCACCTACAGCCACTACTTCGTAGTTAGGAAGACGACGAGTACTTTACCCTGTGCTGCAGTAGTCCGTACCACCCAGAAACATAGGGAGAGGGCACAATCGACTTGACTACAACAAACTCATTTAGGAAATCGGTTGATCGTGATTCTTGTATGCAGCATCTGGGCACGATCATCATTCGAGTGCTACGTGGCGAGCAACTTTCCAACTTCCAACTCAACATTTTTTCACGTGAAATGAGACTGCGCCGGAAGATTGTTGTTAGAAAGGATTATCTTGCATACAGTTTTTCAGCCACGCGCGGGAGTGCCGCATTCACGGTCCTGTGACAGTGGTTCAACGAGAATGCTTTGACTCAATTAGGAATAGTGGATGTCTCAGTACCCATACGAATATCCTTGCTGGAAGTGCCCCAAATCGCCAGATGAGGTCAGTCGCTAACATATTTCGACCAGAATTCCGAAAGATCAAAAATTAAGAATGGCGTGCGTCTTCGGCGTTCTGGTTATAAGAAGGACATAGAAGCACACATTCTGGCTATAAGAATGCCTGACCAGGTTCGGAGATTTGTTCCGACCAAAATTCGTAACTTTTTAAGTCTACTGTATTATCTGGGAAAACTGTCTACTTATTCAGTTTTCGGTGGTGCACCAATGTATTATATACACAAATCGTTTAGTCAGTAGATTTATAGGGTTCGCGGCATGCAATTCCACTTTTCTTGTCGGGAGGCATGGTCCTGCATCTCCCCAAAACTTCCTTTTGTTTAATGCCCCCGGCGCGACCCTTGTCAATGTACCTGTGCCCTCTTCAGTACAGAACAAGTACCTTGTGTCTTTGGGCGAAAGATCCCACCGAAACACACCAACACTGACGAGGGGATTGCGCTTGGCTCAGTAACCGGTTGTTGAATCGTTTGGGGAATCCTTCATAAAACTCACCAGCCGAAGGGCTCACACTTTCCAAAAACTCCCATTGACCACCCAACTTTTTGCCATGATTCTAACACCACAAGCCTCGCAACCTCTTGTCCAAACAGGAAATGCTTTCACAGAGGACATTTCAGTCTTGCTCGCTGATGCCTACAGGCTAACTCAGCAGCTTCAGCAAGAACACCAATTGCCAAGCAAGCCTCATCACGGCCCCCTCCAGTGCAGCAGCGGCCCAACAGACAACATGTTTCAAGCCGATGTCTGTCAATCAGATCCTTTTGCCGGAACTGATTCTTCCTCTGTGTCTAACCAATACGCCACAGAAGGCGTCAGACCGTGTGACATTGTCTGCGGTCGCGACAGTGGTTCCTTCAACCATTGTGGCAACCGAAGGTTCCGAGTCACCATCGGTTTGCATTTGTCTCAATACGTCGCTGCCACAGGCAAACAACAACGGAGCGAACTCATTGCTTCCATCATTCACCTTTTGAAGAATGAAGTTGGAGCTCGCTTCCTCAAGAAGAAGAACGGCCGATACGTCGAGTTGAACAACCGTGAGACACGCCAAAAGGTTGGACACGCTCTTCGCGACATGAGTTGCAACACCCAAAAGTCCGACAAGCCTGAGAGAAGAGGGTCTGAGACATCTGCCTCGCAATCCACCAGGTCCACCTCAAGCTCTTCCTTGAGCAGTCAAGAGAGTCGGGGAATGAGTGGTGTCGCCATTCACTCTGCCCTCATGCAAACAAAGGCACAGAACATTAGACTTCCAGAGTCCATGGAGCCTCACCCATTCAGACTCAGTGGCTTCGCTGCCGGATTTGAGGGGGCCATGGACGAGTTCTCCTCCGATGTGACCAGCATCCATTGGTCACTATAAGATTCGGATAGACGGGGAGCTTCGTACATTCTTTCTACACTTCATTATTGCTTTTGACAATAGTTTTGGGTTTAAAACGTTTAGATCAGTGTTGTGAACCAAACGTATTTGCATTCTGAAAGTATTGTACTGTTTCCTTCACAGTATGGAAGAGTAGAACTCTTTCAGTTGTCTGCAGCAAGTTTCGAGGTCGTCGCTCTCTACCTCAACGTCATAGGTGAGATTCTTCTTGCCAAACCGATAGCGCGTGTCATAGTAGTTCACAAGAAGCCACTCCGTGAAACCATCAAAGTCTTTTTCATCTAGCATCTGGTGCAACATCTCTGCATTCTTCTTTCCAGCATACTTACTAACTACATCTGTAGCTTCATGGAGCTGACGGACAGAGTCATCTGTTTGCAAGTACTCCTTTTTGAGATGATCTATTCTCGTCTCGAGGGTGGCATTGACCAACACTTTTTTGTCATTCAGAATTCGATCATTGATGAACATGGGTACGTGTACATCTCCAATCTTGTGAGCCTCTCCTTCGATAAAGATGTACTTGGATTCTTCCAGGGCTTTCAATGCATGATACAACAAGATCGTGAACATTTTCTGACTCTTTTGTTCCAAGTCCACACCACCATAGACAGAACTTCGATGACCGGCTAATCCTTCCAAGTCAATTACTGGAAGATCATAATCAGATTTTAGTTTCTGAAGAATGGCAGTCTTTCTTGTGCCTGTGTTTCCAAACAGGACAATGAACTTTGGGGAGTAGGAATCGGCAAACTCTTTCATTCCTTTCCAAACAATTTCATTCATGTAGCGTTTGTAGCCACCTTGCACTTGAATGGCATTAAAGCCACTTTTGATGAGGATATTTACAACAATTCTAGATCGCATGCCACCTCTCCAACAGTACCAAAAGATGGTCTTTCCTTTCAGATGATTGTATCGAGCAAGATAGTCTTGAACGAGTGGACTGAAGATTTCCCATCCTTTGGAGATGGCCACTTCTCTGGACTCATGTTTGTACGTGTAACCAATAATGTGCCTCTGATAATCTGTCATCAAAGCAATGTTGAGAGCATCGATGACATGACCTTCCTTGAACTCTTTGGGCGTTCGTGTGTCCACTAAAATGGCATCAGGGCCCCTTCTTGCAAGGGCTTCTTCAAAGGTTACTGATGGGCTAGACTCCGTTTCAACACCAACGAATTCGCATGACATACTGCTGCGGCCGTAGAGTATTTTGTTGTTTCCTTCAAAAGAATAATGAATGTAATCTATCAGCAATCAGCCACACGTACTATTGCCAAAATGAAGGGTGGTCAAATCATAGTCCCTTCTCCTCTCACAGCCATTGGCCACCGCGGCAAAAAAGAAAAGGAAAGGACTGGGGCAAAAAATTCCGCTACGGGGACTCGAACCCCGGTATCCTGCGTGAAAGGCAAGTATGCTAACCACCTACATCATAGCGGATGCTGACGTAATCATGCACTTTATTGGTATCTAAAGTGTTACTTGCTCCCTGTGGTTGGTACTGGTAGAGTCTCTCCATCCAGCGTCCAACTCTGTAACGCAAACACCATCATCTATTTGCTCTGAATAAGACTCTCGTTATAGATATTACTTTCGCGAGCATTGTAGTTGTTTTGATTTTGCAGCAGTCTCGCACAGTCGGTCAGTCTTGGGGCTCATTTTTCTACCGTGGCTCGTGGCCAAGGGTGGTCAAGATTGCATACAGCGAGGACTACGACTGGTCTGTCTGTTGGCCGCGATCCTGGACGTATTACAGTCCCACTGCGAATGGATTTCCCCATGATGGTCGCGAACCTCGACCCTCGAACATCAACACATCATGACATCAACCTGTGATTTTCTTGGTTCAGGACACACCGAACGTTGTTGAAGGGTCGAGCCTTTATGTTGAAGTTAATGGAAGAAGAGACGAATAGCCTGTTGTTCTCTTCATAGTACGAGATTTCTTTTTGTTTGAAGAGTAGTACTACTATTATGATGATGTCTTTCATCTAGTACTCGTACTGCTACGCCGCGACCAGAATCCTCCCAGGAACACACACTGTTAGTGAAAGGAAGAAGTGAAAACGACGAAGGTTTTAATAGTTCACAATTTGTTGTTACATTGTCAAGCTTATTATAATGCATCAAAGAGAGCTTGAGTGAAATGGTCTGAAATCTTGGAAAATGGCCTGGACGTCATGGCAGAAAAGATTGTTGGCAGCACCACCGCCGGCAGGAGAGACAGGATGCCATCCATTCTGTCTTCCCCCGACATTTAATGGGCATGGTTAAACCACTTGGAGTCGAGACTCAGAGCCTCTAAAATCCCGTCGACATTTTCGAGAATATCGCTGTCATCAAAATGTTCTGTCAATTCCACTGGGTGAAACAATTCGTTTTCCTCCTCGATGATGTGGCAGGACCCTTCAAAAATATCGTCGTCGGGGTTGGTTGCCTGTTCCGGTGCTGGAGGAAAGGAAAGCTGGTCTATTACGCTGACCCCTGAAGCTGCAGGAGTGCTGTGAATGGATTCTGTTGAGGATACACTGTTGGCCCTTTCCAAAGTGTGGAGTTTGATTGTCCTGGGTCTTCTTGGCACTGGTGAGACGCTCTTGGATCGGCGAATGGCCTCCAGGGAAACCACCTTTCGAGGGGTAGGTGACGGCGAACTGTGGGTTGAGTCCACTGTGTATTCACTATCATTCGAAGATTTCTGCACTGCCAAGTCTCGCAGAGCATGTCCTACTTTCTGTCGGACCACTTTCGAAGTTACCTGAACAAACTTCCCCTCGTTGTCCATTCTCACGAAACGGGTTCCCAGTTCTTCAAGGAAAATCTTGACAACTTGTTGAATGACAACTCCCTTTGCTGGTCGGGTTGGGGCGTCCATGTACTTTTGAACATTCATGCCAATGATGACTCTGAACCGACGGTTCCCAATATGATTGAAAGCCAAACTGCATCGGCCGCAAATAACGTCGTAGGAGTCAACCCCAGGTGTTTCACCTCCTTCTTGTTCGATCTCGTCAAGTGACAACGAAAAGGTTTGTTTCTTGTTTGAAATTTCCCCTAGAGAGTTGATCTCTTTATTAGATTGATTTGCGAGCATCATGATACGTTGCACTGTCTGTGGGCTTGCGGTTTGGATAGGCCAATTTGTGAGGCTAGTTTTCCTTTTCCTGGCAGTCAGTCTCTCTGTACTTAGAAGACTCAAAATCCTGAACGATCGTGTGAAATTGGGTCGTCAGGCACCTTGTCCGATCTTGGGCTGGTGGCTTCCGTCGTAGTTCGTGCAAAGTTGGAAGACGTTGTGTACCCATGGCGGCTCAACGTGATGTCGTCCATGTCCCAGCCTTGTTATTACTCGCTTGGGATTCTAAACAATCCTGCTTTAAGGAGATTTTTGTAGATTATGGAAGACAAGTTGTAAAGCCAAGGGCTATAAAGAACCTTATAGTGCCTCGTTGACAGTAGTGGAAATTCCTTCATTGAATCGACATCCCAAGATTCGAAATGCGGGTTGCCAACTTTTAGTAGTGGTCGACCATCTTCACGATCTCCTCCTCGTGCAACTCGGTGCAACAATGATCCTACTGTTGGAGAAATAGGAAATTGAGAATTTGGCACGAATGCTCGTCCTAGCAATGGAGGAATACTCTGAAACCTTAGAAATAGGCTCCTGTATTTCCACGACGCGGCAATGGTTAGTCTCCTTCTAGCTGTGAAGAGAAATTGGCTAGCTGGGTCGTACTAGTAATAATCCAAAATGGTATCATTTTAGTCTTAATGCATTACAAGACCTGATAGTAGTAGAATCCCCCCTTCGTTCAGTTTAGTCAGCCTTAGATGTTTCACAATGGAATCGGCGTACAATCAAAAAAGAAGCTTTCTCTGGTACCTTCTCCCCCCAACAGCACTTTGTCGACCAATTCGTCTATGTGATCGATATTAGATTTCTCTGTGTCCATTAGAAAATCGGTGCACTTGTCCATGTGACCGCCACCGTTGACGTAGAAATTTGTTTCACAATACCCCATTGAGTATACAGGTGAACTTTCGAGCTTTTCATGACTGCTGCAAGGGTCACTGGACAAAAATGAAGAAGAGGAGCAATGGCTGCTGCTACGAACTTTCGAAACAATAGGCTCGCTTTGGGTGCTGAGATCAGCACTAGAAATGCTCCTGTCTCCACAATCCATATTGGGATCATTGAAAACCAGCGTACTCTTGATGAAGCTCGGCTTGCATTTTCCACTTCTACCCACCTTGGTTGAAAAGTGCTGATATTTGGTGGACCCATAGTTGTTGGGAAGAGATCGAGTATCATCTCCTCCTTTCTGCGCTGCCAGATCTCGTAGGGCATGGCCCACTTTCTGTCTCACAATCTTGGATGACACGGGAACAAATTCGCCGTCGTCCGTTTGTTTGACAAACTTGGCTCCCAATTCTTCTTGAAAGACGCGGACAACACTGAGGATAACCTTTCCCTTGGCTGGCCGTGTTGGAGCATCAATGTATCGTTGGAGATTCATGCTAATGATGATTCTGAATCGACGATTGCCAACATTGTTGAAGGCTAAACTGCAACGGCCGCAAATGACGTCGAAGCAATTGAGTCCTTGTACTGGTGTTGCAACGCAAAGATCCCCATCTTCTTCAGAAGTAGTATTCGTAGTGAGATCGTCGTCTTCTTCCTTCTTCTTGTCCTTGCTTGTTATAGCACTAGTAGTAGGGTCAACATCTTGGATTTCTTGCGGAGTTTGTTGGATGATCATCATATTGACTGCTTTTGTGCTGGAGAGGTGACACTTGCCGTCGCTGACTGTGATGGTGAGGCGTTGGAATTTGTGAGATCTTGGGGACTTGCTAGCTTGCGGTGCGGATCCCACCAAACAGGATGGGGACGATATGCAGCAGTTGATCTTGTGGGAGGAGGAAGGAGAGCCGTCAAGCAGTTTCTGAGCGGTATTAACATCAAAAGTGTACTTAACATGGCGGTAATCAGGCAACTATGAGGTAACAGGATAATTTGAGCTAGTCTATAAAAGCCAAAGCGTTCCAACTTTAAATACAAATACCTGGGTGAAGTTTCTGAATTGCCCCTTCACATGTTCCCCGTTTCATTAATGTCCTGCACGTAGAGTATCACGTGACATCGGAAAAGGAGGTCAAGGTCGTCGTCTTCCATTTCACAGAGGAGAGTGAGATACCAGCAGGTATCATCGCGCGAAGAAGTTGATGATGATGATGATGTCGAAGGATACAACGGCGCCTGTTTGGATGATAAAAGCTCTTAATTCCACCGCAAGAATGTGATTGAACTATTATTACTGAGAGAATGGAAAGCCACCAAGAAAGTATGATAGTCTATTATTTTTCAGCGCATGAAGCTATGTATGATCGGTACTCACGATCCTCCTTCTGTTTTGTAGAAAAGACATCAGGTCTTTGATGCACTTGACTGGTTGGACTACAACTCCTTGTCGAGTCACGAGATCTTGTGTCTGGATTCGGGTCACAAGCTTTTATTAGCAACGGTGGTTGTTCTTCTCTGAACAGTTGTTGTTCTTTCACTGTCAATACAATACTGTGTATTGACTACCTGTATTGTAGTACCGTACTCGAGCAGTACAGTAGTGATATTCCATGTTGTAGTCATGGAGACTCTGGGTTCGACGCGGAGGAGGAGAGTTTTGTTTGGAGCAGATTGGCTGACTTGGCCTCCTCCATCGAGAAAGATTAAGTATGAACTGTGGTTGTTTCCCGAGTCTACCTTGGAGACAAATATTTCTGCTCTCCGAGAAGCACAACATCGAGAGGATATTGATACACTGCGATTGCAGGTTCGGGATTTGTGGAACATGCATCACGATACGGCAGCCTTGCTGGAATGTCATCCACATGGCAACTGGTTGGTCAAGTTGGAAGTGACGAACCGGTGCTTGCCTGACCCTGTGGATGAAATTGAAATGCAGCAAGCTTTGTCTTTTCTTGCTTCTGCGAGGTATTTGAGGATTAGTGGGATTTCGTCGACCAATGAACAAGATGTGTTGCTACGCAACCTTCCTCGTCTCGCGTTGGAGCAAGAGTTGGATTTAGGTGATTTGTGGTTAGGTGAACAGAGCCTGAGAGAACTTGATAAACTCCCTTGCATCCATAACGTCCAATGTCTTTCATTCAATCCCAAGGGATCCCTGTCGGAATCATACACTATGCCCACTTGCGTTGCCATGGCTCCCGAGTTGCGTTTGACGCTGACGGACACTTCTCCAATAGGTATAGCACAACTCTCTGAATATCTGGAAGACTTTTGCTTTCTTTTGCACTTGACCATAGTCTTTCAATGGGGAGATGTTGTCATGATGCAAGACGGGAGACTGCATGAGGACTACTTGGATGCCTTTGCAGATTTTGCCGATTGGATTGCGAGTCCCAACTGCCGTTTGCCCAAATTGACACTGTGTCTGTTTGATGCGGAACTGTATCCACTGGTACTGGATGGTGTACAGTACAATTCGTCCTTGCGATGCCTCGAGCTAGATGTTCCCTCCAGTCTTGACCTTGGAGACGTATTGCCTCTTGTTCAGGCGAGCAATATTCAACGAGTTGATTTGGCCTGTTACTTGGTGACCTCCGAGACCATCGACATGCTATTGGATTGGCAACTTCGGATGCGACCATGTTTGGTTGTCGTAACGACCGTTTGTGTTCTTCATGATAACAAAGGGTTTGCCACGTTTGCGATATCTAGAATCCATTCCAAACTGGCTCATTTCCGGGAGTTACAAGATCCTCTTGCACCCTATGTTTGGCCAGCCTTGCTCGTGGGCATGAACGCACCTACGGATTCGATAACAGCTGTCCATGTGGTGTCGGTGGATGCCGTGTTTGAAGTATTGACAAGATGCCTCAGTGGCGTCGCTAATGTACCTGCCACCAGCACCAATACGAGAAGAATAGATCCTTTTTGATAGAATACTACCATGTTCTGTGCCATAGAATTGATGACAGTACGTTGCAATTCATATCTTTGGTTGCTCCCATAGAATCCTGACTCCTTGGAGAAGAAATGGTAGACACTGCAACATCTTCCTACCGGTAGGCACCTCTAGAAGCTGGATGTGTCGAGCGAGTCAACAGAAGATTGGGTTGACGTCTGTCGTCGGCCGTAGCACATCACATTGTTGTTGTCGTCATCGTCCAGACAAGCCAAGATGTGCATCGAAGACCATGGCCAAGAAAAACAAGAAACGAGATGCTCGAGGCTACGGACAACAGACTACAACGACAGCATCTGCTAACAATACGAGTAGCAACAAGAGCCAATCTCGGAATCCGAAACAGAACAGTCACAATGCAACATCAAACACAGCAGTAAATGGAAACAACACCAAAGGTGCTGCAACCCCTTTGTCGTCAACAACAACCAATGTCTCATCGTTTCCAACAACTCCAACAATGGGGAGTTTAGCTCCGACGCCTCTTATTTCACTATCAACCTTTTGGAAACTACAATCCATTCTTCAAGATATTCAAAGTCACTCGGATGCATCCAAGAATTCTTCTCCAGTCACTCCTACAAGAGAACCTGCTCGGTTTTCTTCCAAGTTGGGATCCATCGTTGACAGGTTGCTCGGAGAGTTAAGGTTTACTGAAGGTCAAGTGGAGCAAGTGGTGCAGGCTTTGGCCTATGACATTACACTTCCCTCTGCGTTGAACTGGCTTTGTTTGCATCTTTCTCCTACCGAGTTGCCATCTTTGTTCACAGAAGGGTTGGATTTCACACAGGATTCGTCCAGTCAAGACACGCGCAATGCTGTCACTGTTCTTCCCATGATACCTACGCAAAGGCCGGATACCAATCCAAGGGATGCAGAGTCCTTGAGTAAAGATATTCCTCTCCCACCTGTTGCGCCAGTGCCTGAGTCCACAGCCAAGCAACAGGCATCCACAGATGAGGAGGCAAAAGCTGCCCAGAAAGCATGGCTACTAGAACGATATGCCATGATGGAGGAGGACGAAGAAGACGAAGACCAAGAGGAACAACAATCCAAGGATGATGAATGTCTCCCTGAAGAGTTGGAACTACAAAAGCAGGAACAAGAGTTAGCCGAGTTGGCAGCAGATGTAAATAACGATGCTAACAATTATATGAGATCCAAGCAGGAAATCAAGCAGCTCAAGGCTGAGCTTCGTCAGAAACAACAGCTTGTTTCGGGTCTGCGTAAACGTGTCGATAAGCTAAAGGCCAAAACGAAAAAAGAAGAACCACAACCAATCGTTGTGGTGGCAGAAAAGAATACAGAAGCGGCTGATGAAGATGAAGGCGGTGGGTTCTTTGATATTTTCGGATCAAACGGGCAAGCTAGCGACGAGGAGGAGGACGGAGTCGACGATGGCAAGACTGATTCCAAGCCGAATCAGGCACCCTCTGCAGCCCCCGCAGAACTTCCCAAAGCACTGATTGATGCCGTCATTCCAAAAAGTTGGACTGGATCTACACCCAAAAAGGTTCTAGACGAACGTTGCAAAAAGTTGAATATACCCAAACCGAAATACACGCAGCTACCCAACAAGGCAGGATTTCAATTGCAAGTAACCCTCAAAAAGAAGCAACCCCCCAAGTCTTGGGATGCCCGTCACAGTGACTTTACGAAAGGGGGTTCTCTCCAAGATTATCTTGCTATACTGGCCCTTTATGAAATGGATCCAAATCTCGAGCTATATCGCATGTTTCCCCCATCGTTTGCCGACATGTGGTTTTCCTGGAATAAAGAGGTTGAAATGGCCAAGTCCGAAGAAACTAAACTGTCGGAGGAGAAGCGAAAGGCCTTTTTGGACCGGTTGCTAGCTTTGGCCAAAGCGTCAGCCGGCGAAAACGTTGACCAAGTCAAGGAAGAACCTGAGCGCGAACACGATCAGGAACGTCTCGACGAGCAGGATTCTGTCCCTGCCGAATGGGATGAGAGTGACAATGATGTTGATAACAATCCAGAGGAAAGTGGACCCTCGCAGCAAGGATTGGACTTGCGCGACAAATTTGAACGTCGAAAGAAGAGTTCAGTCTACCAGAAAATGTATCAGATTCGTCAAGAACTTCCAGTATCTGCGTTTCGTGATGACATTCTAAGGACAATTGCAGACCACCCAGTCACAATATTGTCTGCACAAACTGGTGCTGGAAAGACGACTCAATGCCCCCAGTTCCTGTTAGAACATGCCATGGAATCTGGTGTGGGTGACAAGACGGAAATTTTGGTTACCCAACCTCGTCGTGTCGCAGCAACCTCTGTGGCCGAACGTGTTGCGGAAGAAATGGGGGAGCCCAAGTTAGGTGGATTGGTCGGCTACAAGATTCGGATGGATGCCAAATACAGTGCTGAAACAAGGTTGTGTTTTTGTACCACGGGAATACTCCTTCGGCGTCTTCATGAGGACAGAGATCTGGCGGGAGTTTCTCACGTCGTAGTTGACGAAGTACATGAACGGCAACAACAAACTGATGTCCTGCTGATTGCACTCCGAGAGCTACACCGTACCACAAGACGTGATTTGAAGATTATTCTGGTTAGTCTTACGCAATCCATCCGACATGGCGCTGTCCACTCTAACCTTGCGACTTTCCTTTGTTTAGATGTCTGCAACCATGGATTCCGAGCTGTTCTGTGGATTCTTTGGTGCTGCTCCGTTGATTCAAATCCCGGGAAGAACCTTTCCAGTCGCCAACTATTTCTTGGAAGATCTATTGGATGCCACTGATTACATTATTGAAGACGGTTCCATGTATGCGAAAAGAGATGATTCTGTATGGGGAGAGAAAGCCACGTTGTGGGTCACCAACCGCGGGGGAGATAAGCGACGAGAAACTGTAGACCTTGGTGGGGGCACCTTGAGCGACGATGCGCTGTCAGAAGAGTACCAAGGATATAAGTTGTCCACCAGAAAGTCTATGGAGCGCGTGCGTGAAGATGTCATCAACTATGAACTCGTGGAGGAAGTTCTTGAGTTGATTCTGTGCAAAAGCGCCAGCGAACATATTCTCGAACCTCCAGACGGTGCAAACATGAGCTCGGGTTCCATATTAGTTTTCCTCCCAGGGTTGGCCGAGATCCGCACGATGATGGAGCGCTTGCTGGTAACTCGAAGTTTCAGTGACTCTAACCGCTTTGTCATATTGGCTCTGCATTCGACTTTGCCTCCGCAAGATCAGCGTCGAGCATTTCAACCCAGTGCAACTGGTTGCCGGAAGATCATATTGAGCACGAATATAGCTGAGACGAGTGTGACGATTCCTGATGTTGTTTGTGGTAAGTTCCATGTGCGGCGCATCTAGACTCTGTCACGTGTTCGTTTCTCACAATGCCCGGTAGTAATCGATTCCGGCCGGGTTCGCGAAATTCATCGCAACATTCGCACTTCAACATCCTTTCTGGAAACGACATGGTGCTCACAAGCAAGTTCACAGCAACGGGCTGGTCGAGCAGGTCGAGTTCAGCCGGGCCTGTGTCTCAAATTGTATTCCAGGCACACTGCCTCAGAAACCATGAAACCAACAAGTGAGCCTGAGCTGCAACGCATCCCATTGGAGGAAGTCTGTCTCTCAATTTTAGCAAGTGGACTGACCACAAATTGCATGGATTTTCTCTCCCAAGCCCCTCAACCGCCACCTACACGTCTTGTTGATTCGGCAATGTCCACCCTTCTATCGGTGGGAGCAGTTACAGAAACATTGGATCGCCAGTCAAATTCTCGTACCATACAGCAGTTGACTCCTTTGGGGAAGCATATGGCCAAATTGCCAGTTGATGTGAAGATTGCGAAACTGTTGATTTGGGGAGTCTTGTTTCGTTGTCTGGATACAATTCTGACGATTGCTGCTTGTTTGTCTGCTCCGTCTCCCATATTCACAACACCCAATGCCCAAGAGGCCGCTGCTGATGCCGAATCTGATTTCATCACTCTTTGTAAGGCTTGGGAAGACTATGTTTCTAAAACGAAGGGCCAAAATGGCAGGGTTGTGCGAAGCATTTGTGAAAAGAATGGCTGGAACTCAGTGGGTTTCCGCGACATCTCGGAGCACCGCAAGCAACTTCTTGATTTGTTGTGCAGTATGGGACTTGTAAGCAAGAAGAAATTGATGAAAGGGGAAGATTCTGATGTCAGTGTTCTCCATCTTCTACCCGACAGTTGGTACAATACACACGGCCATAATCCCCGCGTCATCCATGCCGTACTGTCGGCTGGGTTGTGGCCTCATGTAGCACAGGTGGAATCGTTGACCTCTGCGAGATCATACCGTGGACGTCGTTTGTTCTATGATCTACGTGAGGGAGACAATTCCTTTCACTTTCATCGTTCATCTGTGTTTTACCGACGAGAACGATTGCCGAATTGCTGGGTGGTCTTTTACGAAAAGTTTGGTCAGGGGGAGAATGTGTCGATTTCCACTGCTGGTCTTCTCGATCCATTAGGCATGTTGCTTCTAGGAGGAAATGGAGCTGATGCATTGGATGTGGTTCCCTTGGAACGCCGGGTTTGCCTAGACGATTGGGTCAATGTAGCCATTTCAGGACAGGTTGGAGTCATGCTGAAAACAATTCGAAGTCAATTGGAGACCTTGCTGGAAGAGGGATGGGAAGGAATGCAAGAAGGTCAGCAAGGCAATGGATGGAATGCATCATTTCTGGATAAGGTTGTAGACCTTTTTGCTTGAGCCTCACACCTCACAGCAATAGTACTAAAGTTCATAGAAAGGATGGACCAAAAACCAGGAACTAGGTAGCTATCTCGCAATCTACAACTCTTCCCTCACAGAACCACCACTGCCAAGAATGGCATCTAGCCGATTTCTTCCAGCCTCAACGTACGAGTCCATGGATTCCGGTTCGTCGTCTGTAGTGGAAAGCTGTTTGGCAGGTTTCACGACATGCTGGCTATCCAACTTCTTTCGACCTTCTTCCATGTACGTCTCCAAACTGTCGAAGTCGTCGTCTGACGCAAGAGCCCGCAATAGAGCTTGCTTCTTGAGTTCGAGTTTCGAAGGACGAGCAGTGAAGGATTTTTCGGGTTGCTTCGTCTCCTTTCTTGCCTCATCCCGAGGCTTTTGTGTCTCTTCTGCAATCGCCGTCTCCCCATGCTCTGCTCGTTGCAAAGCCTTGGTCACTGGATGGTTTTCTCCATGCCTTGCAATGGCAATATCGAGTGCAGTTTGGTCTTTGTTCGTCCGAAGGCTAATATCACTACCAAACCTGTCCACAAGCATTTGAACCGCTTTCAAATGTCCACCGCGGGCAGCTAAATGCAGCGCACTCCAATTGTTGCGATCCACACGGTCCACAAACGTAGGCTGAAGTTGAAGATAGGATTCTAGCTTGTCTGCTTGACCCACATCGGCTGCCGCTCGCACATCTCGGGGGGAAATCCTCATCTTGGCAACCCCTTGCCTCGACAAGAATCCATCATCTTCGTCAGGAACTTCTCCGGAGACATCTTCCATGTTGTGTGGATCATATACTTTTTTGTCCTCAGAAACCATCTCCGCTTCAATGTCTTCTTGTGAGTGTTTCTCAGCGTTGTGAAGCGATGCGAGGAGGTCGTCCAAGTTGACATCTTCTACAGATAACTTGGGTTCTTCCACCTTTGGTTGGGCATTGGTTTTTTCTTTTTCCTGCTTGCTCTCGTCCACTTTGGCATGCTCGTCCTTTGTGCCATGATCCACATGAGGTTTCTTCTCCTTTTGTTTATCTTCCATTCGCGCTTTGGCCTTTTTGGTACCCCGTTCAACAGGCTTGAAGGCACTGAATGGATCCGTATCGACCTCTTCCTTCTTTTCCTTTTTCTCGGCCTCGACCGGTTTGAAAGTATCAAAAGGGTCCCGAGAAGCTTCTTTCTTTTCACCCCGTTCGACAGGTTTGAAAGCACTGAATGGGTCCGCACCTGCATCCTCTTTGACTTTTTCCTTTTGTTTCTTCTTGTTGGCACGGTCGACAGGTTTGAAAGCATCAAACGGGTCCGGCTTACTATTCTGTGCTTTCTCCCCACCTCGTTGGATAGGTTGGAATGCATCAAAGGGATCTGCCTCCATAGCTTCCTTGCCTTTGTTCTTCTTTCCACCTTTATCTACTGGATCGTAGGCATCAAAGGGATCGTATCCTTCCGAATCATTCTCTTCTTCCATGGCGAGTCTCCAATCGATTTGACGAACATCGGCCTTTTTGGGTGCCTCTTCCTTTTCTTCCGGTTCTTGGAAGGAACTCATGAGTTTTTCAAGCTTTTGTTTTTCCATTCGTTCTTCGTCGTCGTCTTCATAAAGATGATCCCAATAGGAAGAGTCATTGTTGTGGATCGAATCCGGTGGCACCTCATTGGCATCGGAGGCATCGGAGCCAGAAAGAGAATAAATAATGGACCAGGAAGGGAGTT
Source organism: Nitzschia putrida (assembly GCA_016586335.1). Taxonomy (NCBI): domain Eukaryota; phylum Bacillariophyta; class Bacillariophyceae; order Bacillariales; family Bacillariaceae; genus Nitzschia; species Nitzschia putrida. The sequence goes on along the minus strand of BLYE01000043.1, from coordinate 120,247 downwards.
GAATGGTATCGTCTCCCAAAACCATGCGAATGGGAGATAGAATGAACCATCCAAACAGAGATGTGTCCGTTTTGCGACACATGAGAAAACACGTATTGGAACGCTTGGGAATGGTTCCAATGAGAGCCACAGACATCAAAAAGACAATGGCAATCATCAACCACAATTTCCACATGGACATGGCTGATCCGGACGAACTGGAAAACCATCCACGTTGAGCATTGTGATCTTGAACTCTCTGGGTCAATTGGCCAACGTCCTCGGCAGTTTGTTCCGTAACAGTTTCTAACTGTGATAATGTATCCTTGTTTTGCCGTTGCAATTGTGTCTGAATCTGTTGCGTTGCCTCTCGCATCTGCGCCGCCATGATCCCAATCGCATCTTCCATTTGCTCTCGCTGCAGCTGTTGCAACTCTTCTGTGGAAGTTTCTTCTGTATGAGTATCTGCACGTTTGTTTTGAGAGTAGTCATTTGGCTCTTGCGGAGCATTGTCCTCGTCGAATGGTTCCAAGGAAGTGGGTGATTTTCCCTCTCGCTCGTCCTCGGAGACCAGGTCGGGTGTTCCAAGGTCCATTTTCTCTTGTGAGACTCGAGGAGCAAAAAAGATTTGATCAATCAAATCGGGCTGTTGTTGTTGTTGTTGTTGTTGTTGCTGTTCTTCTTGTTCTTGGATACGAAGTACTTCTGCCATTTCTTGGGAACGACGACACGCTCGATCCACTCGTTGCGCCAGGGAGGTGTTAGCAATTTCTGATAAGTTGGACGATGACGCCATAGACGTTTCTTGTAGGAATTGTTGATACAAATCTTGACACATTTGTGCACGCATCAAAATAGATTGCCAGGAAGGTTGATCGCGAGAACTTGACGTCGAAGGAGTGAGAGAAGTCTCGGTTGTTTCCATGCAAAACAACAACCGATCCAATTGAATCCAAAGTGCCTTGGTCGCCATTGTTTCATCTCCAGTAGTTGCCGTACTAGAGGCTACGGATGACTGCCGAGAAGTGTCTCTGCCATTGTGATAGGAAAGAATGGCCATTCTACTCTCTCTGATGTTGCACCCGTGTTGTACGTACAAGGACAACAGTATAATGAACACTACGGCTGTATGTGACTACTGTGGTGTTGGTTTGAGCAAATGTCGCCGTTGCAATGATTGTTTGGGGTTGGGGGCATTCCAGGAATTTCGGGTTTCATAGTTCCCCCGAAATGCGAATGCCCCTACCGATGGATGTTGTCAACATCCAGACAAACATCATTCTAAAATCATACTTTGTTTGTATATAGCAGTTTTAAACTACTAACTTGGGCAAGTAACTTAAGCCACGACTGTCCTTCGATAAGAATCATAATAATACGATTGTCAGCAGCACCCAATGACAATTCTCAGAGCTCAACAACAGATCTAGTTCTTGAACAATGACTTCTCAACCTCATCCATGATTCTGGATGCTTGTACAGTGATGTGATAGTATACTCTTCTACGCTTGGCCTCGATATCTCCAGGGCAATAGGATACAATGTCATGCCAATCGTCCCACTCATGGTGCAGCAACACCACCAGGGTGGTGCTGCTGGATCGTATATCCATTACACACACTTCATTCCACACCTTTCCAAGTCATTTCAAAAATGTGAACATCATCGTGACTCTTGATCAGAGTATAATCCAAACCCACCTCTGTTGCTCGTTCCAATACTTGTTCGATAGAAACAGGAACTCGGCGACGAGAGCAATAGGCAAAAAAGAATTTCCCATGCGGCTTGGCCAAGAGTGCTGTCACACTCTCAAACAGAGGGACAATGATTTCTGACACATAGACCACGTCGGATGCGAGCAAGACATCAAAGGACTCGTTGTCATGACGTTTCTCCAAGAATTCGGCCGTGTATTGTTCACCCCACAACAACTGTTGGACCAAAACCTTGGGAGCATTGGCAGAGGTAGAGAGCTCTGGTTCAAGATTGGCTTGGACGTTGTGGCGCAGTTGCTGCAAGGCGTTGGTATCTCCATCCGTCAAGACAATCACCGAAGATTTGCCACTACTTGTGGTCGATGCCAACGGTTCTTCCCCGCCATTCTTGTCAGGTTCAGGTTCACACATGGCTAGTTTGGCAGCCAAAATTCCGTTCAATCCGAGACCTGCTCCCAATTCCAAAATTCGCAGAGGCTTGGAAAAGTAATCCGCATAGCATTCATCCACCATGTAATGGCCAAGATACTCGGCAGCCCTCCAAATCGTGAGACCCGTCGAAACATAGATTTGATCTGATTCCTCTTGAAAGCCATGCAAAGCAATATCAATCTTTTTCTCTTGCAAAATATATTCAAAAGAAAAGGTTTCACGAGGATCTGGTTTGAAGGGATCCCAAGGTTCCTCTTCGTCGGATTCTTCTTCCTCTTCGTCATCGTTGCCGTTTGCGTTGGCAGCGCGTTTTTTTTCTTCCTCCCAACGAATGCGATCGTCTGTCCAAGGTGTCTCCCCCGATTCCACTTCAACCTTGGTGCCCAATGTGGTTGCCTTTTTCCCTGACAGTAATTCCATTGTAATTGCGACAAGCAAGGAGATGGGTGTAACAAGAAAACAGGAGGTTTTGCGAAAATGTGTGGGCGTCCAGTCGAAGGCAGAAACTGGACGGCGGCCAGGCCAAGAACAAGCCCACAGTCGGTGTAGATCAAAACCAACTACCGGTACCACTTGTTGCGGATCAGGATAACTCTTTTTCGTGTGGTTGCTGCTCCCACCATCGTCCATAAAACTCAACAATAAACGTATGGATGCCAAACATCATCAAACATCATCATGTTGCTGCTCTTTTTTTAAACATCTTGCCCCCCACCAAACCGTATCCATTGCATTCAATCGTGTCCAGGACAAAAAGAAGTGAGCGGTTCTTACTACTGATAGTGGAGTGGCAAGCCAAGGTTGAAATTTAGAGGCAAACAAGATGTGTTTGGTGTGCCCAAGACATTGCCGACGCCACAACGACATGTACAAGTAGACTCGAAAGACACAAGGCATATAATCGACAAGATTGGATTATAAGCCCCGAACAATGCCCTCCCTGGTGTTTGGACGATGACGATGGGCGGCTTCGCATGTTTATGTTGTGATGAAAGCCGAAAAATGCCCATGCTGCCGGCAACCGCCACCGACCGCCTTGCCAGTTACAAAAACACAAGCTTGTACAGCAAAACAGCAGCCAGCAAACTACCGGTAACTACCTAACAACAAGAGGGGAGTGTTGCAAAAGTAATGACAGGGGGGATGGATGCTTTTGATCCGTTTGCTACCGAGGACTTTGTGGCGTCTTTTCCTCCTGAAAATGGATCTGCAGAGAACTTTGCCAATTTTGACGAGGATGAAGAATTGGACGAGTTTGATTTTTTCCCCGACAACTCAAAGGACCCGACCAAGGAAGATGTGTTTGGTATGTCTCTGACGGACGTCGATTTGTGGGCAGCTTCCATGCATGAACCTGGAAATGAGCCTGAAGAAACCCCAGAAGATAAGGTTTCCTCTTCACAGCGTGAGCGTCGGTCGCATTCCTCCAAGGACAAGGCGCGGCGCTCTCGTTCCTCCGATCGATATCCTGACGAGTCGCAAGGAACTTCAAGTACAAGTGGAAGTTCACGCTCCAGTGCCCGGAGGTCTCAAGAAAAGAACAGTTCTACTCCTTCCAGTCGAAATAGGTCCTCCTCTCGAGACGCCTCTAGACTGGCTTCACCTCGCAGTGATTCCAAACCTCACAAAAGTCGATCCTCCAAACCTCCTCGATCCAAATCTTCGGACGATCATTCCAACAATGATGATTCAAACAGTGACAATTTCGCCAATATGCAAGAACTCATGAGTTTAATTCAACGTGAAAATGGTCGAGGCTCTTCCTCTCATCAAACCAAGAGCGAACGGGGCCATCGTTCGATCGGTCGAGACCACAGTCCCTCTGCTCGCAGTGAACGAACACATCGTTCTCTCGACAGTCCTTCGTCGTCACCACGGCGTCGTCGCCGAATGGTTGGAACACGCCGTTCCACCAATTCTTCAGGTAGCAGCAGCAATTTGGACCATCCTGCAGGATCCCCCTCGGGAGGGGGATTGGAGTCCTACATGCGCTCCCAACAACGCCGAAATCGTCGCAACCATAGTGGCTCTAGTCAAGGGGGAGATGATGAGCATCGCTCTGTCATGAGTGCACCCGCTACCACATCGAGGAAAGCTTTGTCCGATCGCTGCCATAAACTCAAAATGACATTTTAGACCACTTCCAGTGGTCGGGGCCGACGGCATCGATGTCGTCGTGAATTCATAAACCTACAACGCGCGTACAGTATAACCAAGTGTACCTTTATGGCTAACTTAAGCAACAGCTTCTTTTCACTCTAATACTTGATAAGATTCACTTCTAAACTAAACAATAGGTTACTACTACGGCGGTGCTACCCCCTGCCGAATTCAATCCAGGCTCCCTTGGATGCTTGGGCACTGTGTTCCACGCAGCCACCAAATCGATCTTTGCCATCATACTTGCTCTCACAGACTCCTTTGGGATCGGCCTGTTTGCTGCAAAATTTTCTTGGAAGCATTCCATTGATAACTCTCTACCACTTTACCCTCCAACAACGGAGCCGCCGCACTGCATTGAACCAAGATTACATTTTCTTTGAGGGATTGTGGGTGAAGGACATGCTTGGCATTTCGTCGCCAGACAACCCATCGCGAACAAGAATACCCAGGTCCATTCTTTTGGTAGGAGCACTTCAGACAGCACGGAGGTTGGACGAGACCGAGACGGGCAAAGAAACAAGTTTCAACAAACAATGCTTTGATTTCCTTGGGTGAGAGCTGCTTGACCATGGAAGAAACTTCTTTGATGGCTGTGCCACTGGGAAGGGTTGAGTTGGTGCTTTGCTGTCCCTCGGACATGTTGCTCGCCGACGGATTAATGGTGCGAGGAGCAGGAGGTGCCATTCTATTGGAGCCAGTCAACATGGCCTCCATATTATCCAGCTCTTCAGCAAGATCCTGAAGAACAGGCTCGTGAATCGAACTTCTTGGGGCTGATGCAATGAGATTAATGTATTTTCTGTGCTCTTGTTGAGACAACCACCCCTTGGCAGAAAAATCTGCCACACGTTGCTTCAAAATATCAACAGTATCGTCACTTTTGGTGGCATCATCTTTGAAACTAGAGAGTCTTCGCAAAGTTCCTTTTTGTGCCGCCATTTCCAAAAGCGTAGGACCACTGGGTTGTCGAGTAGAATGACCAACACTGGCGGTGCAATCCGCTGCCGTCCCACATCCCATGGGAGCCAACGTGTTACAAGTATCCATGTTCATATTCATATTCATGTTCATGTTCATGTTGTTGGGAAGGGAGAATTGATTCATCTTTGCAAGACTATGATTATGGTGGAATCACTACTACGCAAACAAGAGGAATGAAAGATGATGATGATGTATGTAGGGAAGAAGAAGGAGGTTGTCGAAAAGAAGAACAAAACAACGTAAAGATGTTGTGAACGACCGTTGGCACGGCCTGCGCGGAGACTGTCGCTGGACGAGAAAAAATTAGGTTCTGCCCTACTTTTCCAAATTTGGCGTATGTGCTCCACGTGAGAATCCTAATGTCAAACCCAGTCAACTCCATGCTGGATTTCACATGGGAGAAGTTCGAGGATCTTCTCGAGAAAATTGAGAGCTACCAAAATCGCGTCATGTTTTTCTCCGAAGATTCTCATAATTCGACGACGGTCACACATAATTTTCGTATCCAATTTATTTCTCGACGACGAACACCCAAATCAACATGTCTGGCAAGCTTTTGAACTCCGCTCTCCGTTCCGCTGTCCACTTGCAATCTAGCAAGATCCCCACTGAGCTCGCCAAGTCCAGTGCTGCTCTCTTGAGCTCCGTTGCCAGCAGTGCCGCTGCTTTGCCTGACTTGCCATATGACTACAATGCCCTTGAGCCTGCCATTTCCGCCGAGACCATGGAGATCCACCACAGCAAGCACCACAACACCTACGTCGCCAACTTGAACGCTACTGTTGAGAAGATCGACGCTGCCATGTCTGCTGGAGATGTTTCCGCCACCATTGCCTTGCAAGGAGCCCTCAAGTTCAACGGCGGTGGCCACATTAACCACTGCTTGTTCTGGGAGAACTGTACGTTGTTGTTGTATGTTTCTTTGGTGTCTATTCTGCAGTTGTTGCATCTGACCTCACAAGTCGTGTTTTTTTCATTTCAGTGTCCCCCAACTCTGCCATGAGCTCCTCATTGGAGGCCAAGATTGCCGCCCAATTCGGAAGCGTTGACGCCTTCAAGGACCAAATGGCCGCCTCCACCGTTGCCATCCAAGGAAGTGGATGGGGATGGCTCGGATACAACGCCAAGACTGGACAGATGGAGATTGCCACCTGCGCCAACCAAGACCCCCTTGAGGCCACCACTGGACTCAAGCCCTTGCTCGGCATTGACGTTTGGGAGCATGCCTACTACGTCGACTACAGGAACCTTCGCCCCAAGTACGTCACTGCCGTCTGGGACATTGTCAACTGGGATGTTGTCGAAGCTCGTTTGAACGCCGCCTCCTAAATACGCTGTATTTCCCGGTATTCTACTGGTAGAGATCCGACGTTCACATTATTATTGCAAACAGCAGTCGTTGTCGCTGTCGGCCATTTATTTATTCTCTATAGTAGGTATTCTATTTTTCCAAATCAAACTCCCGTTTTGCATTGTTTCCACTTCCAACAAAAAAGAGCTGTCAAGACAGATCACCCTACGTTTCCAGGACGATTGCCATGCGCCACTACCCATTTACAGTCGTGTCTCAAAAACATTAATCCTCTCGTCTATCGATTTCGAAACTGGGCCATTGTACATACCACGACGCCCTGGTCGGAAGCACTGAAGAGATTCGGAATAGTAGACATTCCGCATTTCAGGTTTCAGGATGACTCTGAACGAATCAGCGATGGTCGAGCCTCGGGTCGAGATCCAACGACAGTCTCCGAGTGACGACGAAGCTGTCGATCATTCGGTGCCACATTGTCGCCTTCTTCAATGAGTGTCAATTCCACATCTCTGCCGTGTCGACTTGGATTCTCCTCGATTTGTACGATGCATTGCTTGCCTACAGAAGAATCGTGTTGACTTGACGAGAGATCCAAGGGGTCCAAACAGGCAGAGGTACTATCTAGCACAACCTGTCCAGCAGGATCCACTTGGCGAAAGAGACCGAGTGGAATACAAACATCCCATGGAACAGGAATCATTCGGAACAAGGGTTCATCCGCGCACTTGGGGTCAGGTGGCGTATCGACTCCCATGGTAGCAGGAGGTGCCGAGATACTGGAGAAACAACCAAATAATGTCAAGCAAGCCAACGACAAGACATGACAAAAAATTGCGGATTCCATGGTCGTTCCTCCACCAAACCAGCCTCTGCTCTCGTCCCATATATACCAAATAGATCTCCAAAAGGACACACATCCCCATGCCATGACATACGTCCGACCACGTCGCAAGACAAGCCAAACCAATGAGTCGGCAGCTGGTAGGGAGACAGGGTTGTCGCCACCTAGTGTTTGCGATAGTTGGTCGAGTTGTCCTACGACCGTTTCCGAAGTGGCTACAAGAAGCCCGAGTGCCACAAGCAAACCCCATATGATGGACATATGAGCATCGGATGCGGAAGCTGTCAAGCCCCACAGATAGTAGTCCAAAATATACCAGGAACCTCTCCAGTACCATACCGTTGCCCAAGGGAGAACGAAAATACTGGCTATCATATCCAGTGTATGGACGAGAGGGGATGATTTGGGTGGGGGTTGGTCAGCAGGAAGGGCAACCGAATAATAGGAGGACAGTAAGGACATGGCAATGGGAGGGGGGTCGGTAGAGGGGGTATCCAGAACGAAAACAGCAGGAGAGGCCAGCAAGGAAATGGTGGAGTTGAGACATAGAGCCGCCAAAGCGCCCACCAAAGAGGTTGTCCAGTAGGAACAAAGTGGCTTGTCAGGCAGAATCCAGGCGTTGGTCCAATACCAAATTCCTCGCCAAATAGCCACCGCAGCCACTCCTTGAACGTAGATAATGATCCAACGTAGGAAACTACGTTGTCGAGAAGTGTTCTTGTTGGAAAGTTGTGGCGTCCACCAACCCAACGCAATAGCACCCATTCCTATGGCCAGCAGGACATACCCCACCAAAAAGGAAACCAGTGCAGTCTTGGACAGTCGCTTGGCTTCAACAGCACTGCAGAAGGTATCAAAATGGGCCAAAGAGGCATTCGAGGTCTGATCACATCCCAAGATATCCATTACCGTCCATGTTCCTCTCCACCACGTGACAACACAGAATCCAATTGTTGCTGAGTACAACCAGTTGCGAACGGCATCCCAGGGAATCATGTGGGAATGTGTGTTAAACTTGTGTTGTATTTTAAAATATGCTCTGAGTTCTGTATGAGTAGTGATGTAGTTGTGCACTCGAAAAATGTGGTTGTTGTTGTGGAGGATGAATTTGAGTTTTGTGAAACCAAAGTTCGAGAGTTTTTGTGGTTCCTACACCTTTGTCACTGCCACAACAACATTGTTTCCGTCCAACAACAAGAGTTTTGGTGTTTGGTGGTGGTGAACCTTCACTCTTTTATGCCCACAAGCGAATAGAACTGTCGTCTGTCCCTCAACAGGGTGTATCACGCTTTTTGAAGAATAACGTTTGGCGCCTGCCGGGTACCGTACCACAGCCCACTACTGTACTCGTAGCGAGCAATTCCTCATCACATTCTTTGTAACCTTCATTCATTTCGTCTCTCTTTTGATTTTTCTGTGCTCCAATCACCCGACAACCCACTACTTCGGTATATTCTTTTGAAGGAGGTCTCAATTTGAGAATCAGCAATCAGCAATCAGCAATCAACTTCCACCATTCTTGAGATATTGTCAATAGGGATGGTGGCGTCGACGCTCGTTTGAACACGGCATCCTGAATACGCTGCTGTATTGACCGGAATTCTAAAGGTAGAGATCCAACATTCACAATATTATTGCAAGAAGCAGTCGCTGTTGCTGTCAGCCAATGATCTCTATAGCAGGTATTCTATTTATCCAAATCAATATCCTGTTTTCCGTTGATGCCATGCGCAACAAAGGAGGACCTCCAACATGGATCTCCTCCCGCTTCCAGGACGATTTTCCATCCGCCATAATATGATCCGTCTTGTCTATCTATTTCGAAACAGCCGACTGCGTGATCGGCTATTCTCCATACTGGGCCGTTGTGCGTACTCGGTACAAATTTCAACGCGATGCCCTGGTCGGAAGTACCGAAGAGATGCAGAATAGTAGATATTCCCCATTTCAGGAAGACTCCAACGCGCCGCACTGTCGGAACGAACCAGCGATGGTCGTGCCATGGGTCGAGATCCAATGACAATATCCGAGTGTCGATGACGTTGGAGATCATGGGGTGCCATGTCGTCTTCGTCGATGGGTGTCAACTCCACTTCTCCACCATGTCGACTTGGATTCCCTTCTATTTGTATGATGGAATGCTTGCCTACAGAGGAATCGTGTCGACTCGACGACAGATCCAAGGGATCCAAAAAGGCAGAGGTGTCCACAACCTTTCCAGGATGGACTTGACGAAAGAGTCCAAGTGGGATACATACATCCCATGGAACAGGAATCATACTGAACAAAGGTTCGTCTGCGCACTTGGGGTCAGGTGGCGTATCGACTCCCATGGTAGCTGGAGGTGCTGAGATACTGGAGACACAGCCAAACAATGTCAAACATACCAAAGATAATACATGCGAGAACAAAGAAGACTCCAGGGTCGTTCCCCCACCAAACCAACCTCTGCTTTCGTCCCAAATGTACCAAACGGATCTCCAAAAAGACACAACCCCCCATGCCATGACATACGACCGACCGCGTCCCAAGACAAGCCAAACCCATGAGTTGGCAGCTGGTAGGATTTCATGGTCGTCGCCTCGGAGCCTTTGCGCCACTTGGTCGACTTGTCCAACGACTGGTTCTGAAGTGGCTACTAGAAACCCAAGTGCCACAAACAAACCCCATAGAATGGACATGCGAACATCTGATGTGGACGCGGTCAACCCCCAAAGATAATAGTCCAAAACAAGCCAGGATCCTCTCCAGTACCACACCGTTGCCCAAGGCAGAATGACAAAACTTGCTATCATATCCAACGTATTGACGAGAGGGGATGTTTTGGGTGGGGGTTGGTCAGCAGGAAGGGCCACCGAATAATAGGAGGACAATAAGGACACGGCAATGGGAGGGGGGTCGGTGTCGGGTCCATCCAAGACGAAAATAGCAGGAGCTGCAAGCAAGGAATTGACCGAGTTGAGACATAGGGCCCCGAAAGCACCCACCAAAGAGGTTGTCCAGTAGGAAAAAAGTGGCGTGGTAGGAAGAATCCAGGCATCGGTCCAATACCAAATTCCACGCCAAATGGCAACCACGGACATTCCAAGGATGTAGATAATGATCCAACGTAGGACACCACGTTGGGGAGAGATATAAAGGGGCTTGTTGGCACCTTGTCGTGGTGAAGTGTTCTTGTTTTTGTTAGAAAGGTGTGGGGTCCACCAACCCAACGCAATAGCACCCATTCCTATCGCTAGCAGCACATATCCCACCACAAAGGAAACCAATGCAGTTTGGGACCGTTGCTCTGCCAAATCCCCTGTTGGATCTATATTGGCTTCTACAGAGTTGCAAAAGGTATCACCCCTGGCCAAAGAGGCATCCGAGGCCTGGTCGCATCCCAAGACATCCATCAATGTCCATGTTGCTCGCCAGTACGTGACAACAAAGAAGCCTATTGTGGCAGTGTACATCCAATCGCGAACGGCATCCCAGGAAACCATGTTGAAAATGTGTATTTTATGTGTAGCTTGGTTGTGGCGGATGAGTTCGTGTATTATTATTATTATTGTGGAAGCACCAGGACTTTGTTTCAAGAATGAGAATATGTTGTGGTGGTTGTCGCTGCTTTTTTGTATGACGTGTGTGTGCAAGTGATGGAGTTGAACATGGTGGTATGCAAATACAAACCCAAAAAGGTGGACTTCCTGGACTTGTCGAACCAATGGCAAGGAATCTCCAAACTCCAGTCGTGCATCTTTGTATTCGTGTGTACGGCGTCCGTCACCGAAAATTGGGTACCGGAACAGACATTTGACTAAATAGACTTCACTCAGACAATTGCCCGCAAAGGTCCCACTGGTGCACGTATATTCAACAAGCGAGAGGCCTTGCATTATTTTTTGTGGAGTGCTGTGTATGCTGTGTATGCTGCAGTAAGCAACGAAGCACGAAGTTGAGGCTGCTGCTGGCTTCTCCGGCATGAGTGGGATGCAATCGTTCACCTCTCTTGCACTCCTTGCTGCTACCGACGGTAGGGTCTTCCTGTTGACCAAGTAGTTACTAGTACCTCTACATCGGGAGTTTCGGTTTCTCTCCTTTTCGGAGAGTTTGCAAGAATTGGAAGAATGAAAAAGGAAAAGGGAGGCAAGAAGAAACGCAGTGACAATGCGTCGGCAGACCTAGGCAGTACTCGTACTCATACAAGCGGTTCTGCCATCTCCGAAATGGATTTGCAACAATCAGAGGAGGTTCGGCGTTTCTCCAATCACATTTTGCTCATGACTTCTCCAAACGATCCAACGGATTTGCCTACAGACCAGGAAACAGCAACACAAGGCCAAGGATCTGTGCAAGCCCAAACAAAGAAGAAGAAGAAGAAACGCCCCAAGCAATCTACCGACCAAACCACCGGTAGTGCCAAAAAGAAAGGCAGCAGCAAGTCCAAGAAAGCATCTTCCAAGACTCTCAAGGATGATGCAAGTGCGTCACAAGCGGATTCTGTCACCACACCATCGGTCCCCCTTGATTCTTTATCTGGAACGGATTCGGATTTGCTAGACAAGATGGAAGTGCAAGCGCATTCTCATCAAATATTAATGTTGGCATCTCAAAATGACGGCGATGATAATGACGTTTCTCTACTTCCGAGGATGAACCGAGTCATGCAACACTGGATCCTTCGGAGGATATCGTCGCAAAAAAACTAGAAAAAGCAGCCAAACTCAAATCGAAAAAGAGTGACAAATCCATCAAACGTAAAACTTCCAAGACAAAGGGATCGTCCAAGGTTTCTCGATCCAAGTCGCTTCCGATTAACAATCCTACCGATGACATGCTCAAAGCACAGGCTTCGCTGGAACCCTCCGCGTTGACTTCCATGCATTCCCAATCCACGGCGGCACCACCTCCTGTCAACTTGGAGCGGACACCGATTGGACAAAGATTTGCTCGACCAGGTGTTGTTCATGTTCCAGGGATGAACGCACGCCGTTCACGGGCACCCACTGTCCCGGTCCAAGAGGAACCAGAAGAATATGATCCGGACGGGATGGAAGCGCAAACCTTGCCATCCTTGGATGGTGATACTCTTACCATTGCGGTCGAGGCTGTCACGCGAGATGATTTGGAAGATGAAGTCCACCAACAAATCATTTCCAAAGCTCCCGTGGGAGAGGTTGTCGACATTAAAGCCACCAAACGCCAGGAACGACTTCGTCTGACGTTGGTCTCGTGCTGCTGTTGCATTGGTCTGATTGTGATGATTGTCCTCCTTGTTACAAGGCACAATTCTGATGACGAGAAACGGATTGAGGAAGCCCGAAAGGCACTCGAAACATATCTAGTGAATGTCTCTCTTGCAGAGTTCAACATTTCCGATGCATCGCGATTGCCATTGGTAGATAGTGACTCTGCGCCAATACAAGGCAACACGAATGGATTGCGAGGAGCAATACCGAAGGTGTTAATATTGTGCTCGACAATGACGGAACATTGACAGGGGAAGGGTACGCTGATCTTTTGTTGGAGTTGTATGCACTGGCGACCTTGTACTACAGTACGGATGGCGCCAACTCTTGGTCTATATCTGGGTTCTTGACAAGCAATGATACCTGTGCGTGGATCAATGATCTATCTCACTGTACCGACGACAATAAAGTGGATGTGTTGGACCTAGCAAGTACAAATTTGATTGGTACGCTGCCGTCGGAGCTTGTGTTTCTACGTGAGCTCTCGTTTGTAAACATGAGTGATAATAGTCTGAAGGGAGATTTGGGGCCAATGTGGGAGTTGGATCTGTTTTCGTTGGACGTTCATGGGAATGAGTTGGAGGAATGGGGCATGTCTCCCGGCACCATACAGCCGACACTGGAATTTTTGGATGTTTCGGACAATGTGTTGAAGGGGAGCATTCCGTCTGAGATTTACGATTTCACTTCTCTCGAAGTCTTTATTATTAGCGATACGTATACGTTGACGGATACAATTTCCTCCCGATGGGGAGAACTCGGAAACTTGAGAGAGTTCGTTGCAGAGAATACGTCCATGACAGGAACCGTGCCTTCGGAGTTGGGAAATTGTACCAACCTAAGTGTGCTTCGACTCTCTGGTTCTGTGAACATCACCGGTACATTGCCTGATGAGGTTTGGCTGTTGCCCAAATTGGAGCAGCTGGCGGTGTCTGGGTTGGGCTTCAGTGTGGGACTGCCGAGTGAACTCATGTCACAAATGACGATGTTACAGGAGCTTGATATCAGTGAAGGTAGACTTTACGGAACCATCCCGTCAGAGATTGGGTATCTGACAAATCTGCGTTCGTTCAACGTTGGCTCCAACGCTGTGCTGACAGGATCACTTCCCTCCGAGATCGGTCGGCTGAGCTTCTTGAGCGATCTCGACGTGTCTTTGAGTTCTGCGATCACAGGATCCATTCCTTCCGAGATTGGCATGATGACGAGCTTGAAACAAATTTCCATAAAATCTACTTCAATATCTGGTCAAATCCCAACAGAGATTGGGAGACTGACAAATCTGGTTGGCTTTGATGCACACACCGCCAAATTGGACACAACGATCCCTTCGGCAATTGGATATTTGACGAATCTGGAAATTTTTCATCTTTTCTTGAGTCGGCGGGTGTATGGGTTGATGCCGAGTGAAGTGGGGCAATTGACGAAACTAGTTCAGTTTACAGCATCCGGAGGATTGGAAGGTACGCTTCCAGCGGGACTAGCGGGTGCCACCAATTTACAAGAGTTAGTTTTGGCCAGAGGGGTGATGGAAGGTACAATCCCAGCCGCATATGGGCAGTTGTACAACCTGAGAAGATTCTCGTTGGATGGTCAACGCATCGGTGGGACAATCCCTCTTACCTTTTCCGCACTGTCCAACTTGGGTAAGTGATTCTTCATGGTTTGGCTGAGAATCCGTGAGCCACAGACTCCTCTACTCTTTCTAACTGCGTACACTCCAACACTCCAACATTTCACAGTTTATTTTGATCTAGCCAACAACTTGTTTACTGGCCCTTTCCCAGTGAATCTTCGGTATTGGAGTTCGATCGAGTATATTCGATTGGAAGGGAACGCCTTCACAGGGGACGTTGCGAGATCCAGTTGCGATCTATGGCCTGAGAACTATACGTTTACTGCAGACTGCACGGAGTTTAATGACAATTGTGCTTGTTGTACAGCTTGTTGCGTGAACGGCGAGTCTTGTACATCGCAATCTTCAGGATCGAATGGGACGACGTCGGGAGGCGGTGCACCTACGACTGGTGACGGTGGTTTCACACCTCCTGGCGGTGCGGGTCCTGGTGGTGGAACGCCTCCTCCTGGATTTACGGGTCCTGGTGGTGGAACTCCTCCTCCTGGAGGTCCACCGGGTGGAGGTCCACCCGGGGGAGTTCCTCCATAAACTTCTTAGAATTACCGTAGGCAGAGAAGAACAGAATGGTAGGATGTAAACTACTGTAGACTTTGTCTATTCAAGAATCATTATTTGTATTAGCCATGAGAGTATGAACTTACTACTTCATCATACAAACACAATCAACGTAGGTATATGTTGTCATACTGTTACTCTTCGCTGGTGCACTGCTTCAGTAGTACGAACAGCAGTGCCAGTAGAGAAGAGAGGTGCACTACCAGGTACTCATCAGCAGCGAGCGGCGGCGGCGGTTGTTCTGTGTATGAAGTTGTTCGCTCGGCGAAATAGGTGGAATTATTGGAAGATGATGGGCATTGATCGACCATGGAAAAAGAGTACAGTACTTTGATACTACGAGTACTGTACAGTACGAGTACTCTGCTCTTCTTCTGCGACGGTGGGTAGGGACTCTTAGTCCTGGGCGAAGTTAGTTTCCCTCGGAACAACAACAACAACGTTGGGCCTTGCATCCAACCACCACAGGAGATTCACGGGCATCATTCTTCAGCACTGATAGCTCGTTGTCTCTTCTTCGTACTGTACTGGACTCATCGTTCCTACCTACTAGTAGGTAGTACCGTAGAAGCACCATTGCACCAGTTGTCACGTCGTCACTCGTCACTGCTTCCAATGAGGACCGTTGTCAGTTCGGGAGATGGCGAGAGCATCGCCTCCAGCAGCATTCAAACCGACCCTATTGATGGCACTACGACTACAGGAACAGGAACAGGAACAGGTGCCAGCACTGGCAGTGTAACTACCGGTAGCGGTGTGACTGCCAACGCTAGTACCAGAACTGTCCATATTGACGGCACAGATCAGCTCCGAATTCACTCGGATCAGATCTTGAGGCTGACCAAAAACAACGACTCGGATCATGGGTCCGCCGATTCCTCCGACAGATTGATCAAGGAAAAGGAAAAAGCAATGAGAGAAGAAGCCCTGGAATCGGCTAGTGCTGTGCCTACGGGTAGATTGGAATCTCCAGTCATGTCTGCGTCCGAGGCAGAGTTGCAACAAACACTGGAGTTACGCCTTCATTCTCATCAAATTTTAGCAGTAACAACTCCGAACGGAGAAAACGCTCAAGAGACACTTGATCCCGATGAGTTGCTCAAGAGGAAACTTGCCTCGGAAGCTTCCATGGCTAATAGTGTCACTACCGGCCGTGCGAGTGTGAGTGTGAGTGTGAGTGCGAGTACTCGTACGCCCGCTTCCACCCTGCAAATGAGCTCCACAGGCCAAGTGTATGATCCAGAGTCTGTGACTACCGGTAGCCTGGAAACACCAGAGACATCCATGACAACTGCATCCGAGGCTGATTTGCAGCAATCTAGGGAGATTCGCCGTCGGTCGCAACAAATCCTGACAGTCATCACCCCTAGCAATGCGGATGATCAACTCCTAGCTGATGAAAAGGCCAAGGCCAGGGCACAGTATCCCTTTGTTGTCGCCCAAAAGAGTGGCATCGATTTGCACGAGTCTCAGAAACTACTCTCTCAAACTTCCAAGGACACTACTGCTCCCATGTCCACCGATACAACAGCCGATACCACACCCGTCACACCCGAACCATCTCTCTTGGCTTCTATGCAGTCCCAGTCTACCGCACCTCCTCCCATGAGCACCCTAGAAAGGACACCGATTGGACAGCGATATGCAAGACCAGGAGTCATTCATGTTCCTGGAATGAATGCTCGGCAGTCCGATTCACGCAATCAAGAACCGGAGGAGGATTTCGATCACGAAGAAGTTACGGTTGCAGAAACCTCGCTCTTTGACCACGAGACGCATACAATTGCAGTCGAGGCTGTCACGCGAGATGATTTGGAAGATGAAGTCCACCAACAAATCATTTCCAAAGCTCCCGTGGGAGAGGTTGTCGACATTAAAGCCACCAAACGCCAGGAACGACTTCGTCTGACGTTGGTCTCGTGCTGCTGTTGCATTGGTCTGATTGTGATGATTGTCCTCCTTGTTACAAGGCACAATTCTGATGACGAGAAACGGATTGAGGAAGCCCGAAAGGCACTCGAAACATATCTAGTGAATGTCTCTCTTGCAGAGTTCAACATTTCCGATGCATCGCGATTGCCATTGGTAGATAGTGACTCTGCGCAATACAAGGCACACGAATGGATTGCGAGGAGCAATACCGAAGGTGTTAATATTGTGCTCGACAATGACGGAACATTGACAGGGGAAGGGTACGCTGATCTTTTGTTGGAGTTGTATGCACTGGCGACCTTGTACTACAGTACGGATGGCGCCAACTCTTGGTCTATATCTGGGTTCTTGACAAGCAATGATACCTGTGCGTGGATCAATGATCTATCTCACTGTACCGACGACAATAAAGTGGATGTGTTGGACCTAGCAAGTACAAGTATGAATGGAACGCTGCCGTCGGAGCTTGTGTTTCTACGTGAGCTCTCGTTTGTGAATATGAGTGACAATAGTTTGAAGGGAGATTTGGGACCAATGTGGGAGTTGGATCTGTTTTCGTTGGACGTTCATGGGAATGAGCTCCAGGATTGGGACATGTCTCCCGGTACCATCCAGCCGACACTGGAGTATTTGGATGTTTCGGTCAATGTGTTGAAGGGGAGCATTCCGTCCGAGATTTATGATTTCTCTTCTTTAGAATATCTCGATATTGGCGGAGGCAACCCTGTCCAAGGTACACTTTCGAGCCGTCTGAGTGGACTCGGCAACTTGAGAGAGTTTCGTGCTACGGGCACTGGGTTGACAGGAACTGTACCTTCCGAGTTGGGGGATTGTACCAATCTGAGTGTACTTCGATTATCAGACTCCGTGAATATCACTGGCACGTTTCCCGATGAAGGCTGGTTGCTACCCAACCTAGAAGATCTTGGCCTGTCGGGGATGGGTTTCATCATGAGACTACCTGGTGCTCTAATGTCACAAATGACCACTCTGCAGGTGCTAGACCTTAGTGGTGGTCGATTCCAAGGCAGTGTACCATCAGAAATTGGATACATGACAAATCTTCGATCTCTTGATATTAGTTCCAACTCTGTCTTGACAGGATCTCTTCCGACAGAGATTGGCCTTTTGACCTTGTTGACGAGCCTAGACAGCTCTCGCAGGAACGCATTGACGGGAGCCATTCCTTCGGAGATTGGAACGATGTCTAGTTTAGAGACACTGGCTTTGCAAGGTTCATCTATTTCTGGTCAAATCCCTTCCGAGATTGGGAGGCTTACCAATCTCAAGATATTTTTCGCTCAGAGTTCCACGCTTTCGACATCTATTCCGTCTGAAATTGGGTACATGACTAAGTTGCAAAGATTCGACATTCTTGTGAATACAAAATTGTTTGGTACTGTACCGAATGAGGTAGAAAATCTGACGAATTTGATACAATTCAAAGCATCAGGATCTGCTGGAGAGACATTGTCAGGGGGGCAGATTGGAGGACTGGAAGGCACTTTACCTGTGGGCTTTTCATTTGCTACCAACTTACAGGAATTGATTCTGGCACGGGGCCAAATGAACGGAACCATTCCGGTAGAGTACGGACAGCTGTACAAACTAGAACGGTTTGCGGTGGACAACCATCACATTAGTGGTACCATTCCCTTGACACTTGCGTCCCTTACCAACCTGAGTACGTGTTGTGGAATCGTCTTATTGTTTGGATGGATAGTTTTGCTTCTTGAACAAATGATCTTATCCATATGTTCTTTGTCGTTTACAGATACATTCAGTATTGCCTATAACAATTTCACAGGAACGTTCCCCATGAACTTTCGCCTTTGGAGTTCGATTCAGCAAATTGCACTCGAAGGCAACAGTATATCAGGAATGATTGGCCTCTCGCATTGTGATGGCTGGCCGAGTAACTATGAACTTACAGCTGACTGTGGAGAGTTCGACGACAAATGTATCTGTTGCACAAGGTGTTGTGTCAATGGTATCGGGTGTCTATCTACCAGTTTAACATCGGGGAACGCAACAGGTGGCGGTCCGGGTGGTGGAGGGCCCCCAGATGGGGGGCTAGGAGGTTCTCCTCCCGATGGAGGGCTTGGAGGAACACCTCCAGATGGTGGAATGCGACCTCCAGACTTCATTCCTTGAAAATTAAGTTATGTGCAATATTATTCAGTTGCTTGATTCATACTAGTATCATCTTTTCTTTATTTATAGGTTTTGTATGATGATGCCAAGTCTCCCAACAATTGAACTGGTATAGTTTCCTGAAATTGGTCGTCTTAGTCGATACTCGTACTCGTACTGATCATTCCTATTGTTGTGTGATTCATTAACGTCCATTTAACATCTTTGAGTAGGAGAGTTGCTAAAGGGCGTGAAGACAGGCGTGAAGACAAATAATGGTGCTAACAGTGCTAACCACTGTGCAAGTGTGTTCGTAGAATGTCCTACGAGAGCCTCAGTAGGATTTCGAGGGGCGAAGCCACTACGTCTCCTCCTCATGTAGAGTGCAACAGATGCAGATGTCTAACTCGGCAGATCTCATCATGGAAACAAAGGGCGCCACTACTGTGTAAGAGTGCATTTCAAATTCAGTACGAGAACCAACGCTTCCAGTCGTTGCACAACAACCTGCACAAACATCCCCAAACAGAATCAACAACAAGATGAAACGAGAAGAGAATCCTTTGGATGGCACAAGTGTTGCCGAAAGTAGCAACAACATGTCAGAAATGGAGCTTCATGAAACGGAAGACATTCGAAACCATGCCAATCAAATTCTCCTCATGACAGCGCCTAGTTCCTTTGGTGATAACCTCCAATCAAGCCAAGAAGGCAAGAGTGCCCAAGAATTGGAAGACGAAATGGAAAAGAAACGGCTTGCATACGATGGAGACGTGAACGAAGAAGCCCTCACCAAAACTCAGCAAATGTTGTTGGATGAGCAAACTAAAAAGCAATCTATTGTACTTTCTAACGTCGTGGAAAAGCCGAATAGCTCATCTGAGCTCCAAGAAACAGAGGAAATCCGACTTCGATCCAACCAGATTTTGACTCTGACAAGTCCTGGTGCCACGGCTGATCAACAACCTACCACCGAACCTGATTACACAAAGGAGGATGAAAAGGCGTACATGCGAAAGGAGAAGGAATCTATTGAGAAAGCATCTTTTGTTTCAACAAAGGACATCCGAGGCTTCCGAAAGTCTTCTTTACATCAAGGCAAGAGTGCTATTTCTAACGTCCAAACTAATGCCCAAGAAGGGGATTCGACCACCATTGCCACCGTTACCACAGCTACCACAGATTCCAACGTTACCAACAGTTGTACATTGTTCACACCCACACCACCAGTTAACTTGGAGCGCGACCAGAACGTCCGCAACCTTCGAAGTCCAGGTGTCATTCATGTCCAAGGAATGCATGCGCGCCGTGCTGTTTCCACCACCACGGCGGTGGAGGAACCAGATATCGAGGAGCAGCTCAATGAGCCAACTGTGGCAGACGATGGAACGCATGCTATTTCTGTTGTGGCTGTCGCTAGGGATGATCTCGAAAAGGAAGTTCACGAGCTTATCGTTTCCAATGCCCCAGTGGGTGAAATTGTGGATGTTGACGAAGTCAGAAGGAAGGACCGTCAACGACACGTACGCATCGCAGGATGCATCGTGTGCATATTGGTGGCTGCCGTTATTGTGTTGGTTGTGGTGCTGAGAATTAAAGACAAGAAAGATGATGGACTCACCCAAGAAGAGAAGGAAAAACAACAAGTGGCTGAAGCACTCTTCCCTCTTCTACAGAATGTGTCGATGGAAGTATTTGGGGAAATGGACCCAGATCGCTTGGCACTCTCAGACACTGAATCCCCACAGTACAAAGCATATGAGTGGCTGGTGGTTCAGAGCAATGTGGCAAGGGAACTTGTTCTAAATGGTGAAAACACCACAGCCACACTAGAGTTGCTCTTGGAGCAATATGCCCTTGTATCACTTTACTACAGCACCACTGCAGACGAGTCAGGTTGGGACTCGGAAGAACACAACTTTCTAGGTGTTGATGATACGTGCGCCTGGTTAAAAAACACATCCCATTGTTCGGATGAGCACAGGGTCCGGGTGTTGGATGTCGCTGGTATTAACATGACTGGCACTCTACCAGATGAGCTCGTCTTTTTGGAGGAGCTAGAGGTTTTCAACGCTAGCTCGAATGATATTTGGGGCAGTCTCGGTCCACTTTGGAACGTACCTCTCCAGGTGTTGGACGTCCGACGAAACGAGTTTTCGAGATGGGACATTCCGTCGAACTGGACGGATATTCACGATGAGTTTCGGTATCTCGATGTCTCGGGAAATGCTTTGTTCGGAACCATACCGACTGAGATCTTTGAGCTGTCCAACATGGCCACTTTGCTGATGCCGGGAAATGATTTCTCAGGGACCTTCCCCAGTCTCATCGGTGAACTTACCAACCTGATGGTTTTGCGACTTGGTCATTCTGGTCTTACGGGAACAATTCCAACCGAGCTGTCCTTATGTACTAATTTGCGATTGATTAATCTCGCTGGTGCCACCAACATGACTGGAAGCATCCCAGACGGAGTCTGGACTCTACCTAGCCTAAGAAACCTTGATCTGTCAGATGTGGCAATACGAATGGAGCTCCCGGGGGATCTAATGGTGCAAGCCAAGACTTTGGAGACGCTCGTTTTGCAAGGCGGTCGTCTGCAAGGCACCATACCAACAGAGATAGGTTTGATGAACCTTCGTTTGTTTGATGTTAGTGAAAACCCTGTTCTGACCGGTACTATTCCCACTGAGATCGGCGCCATGCCTCGATTGCGAAGATTTGACATTTCCGGGAATTTGGGGATCACAGCGACGATACCCACAGAAATTGGGAATGTGAAAAGTTTGAATGCTTTCGTTATCTTGGGCACTGCCGTTGGGGGTCAAATACCAACTGAAATTGGTCGCCTCGGAAATCTCTTTGATTTCAATGCTCGAGGGAGTCAGCTCGAGTCTTCCATTCCTACGGAGGTGGGACTTTTGACGGCGCTAAGCCAATGGGATCAAATGCTCACTAGAAGGGGAATCGGGACAATTCCGACTGAGTTCGGTTTGCTGACAACACTGCGGAGGCTCGCTTTGCCTGTCAAATTGGAAGGGACTCTTCCTGTGCAGTTGTCGTACCTCACAAACTTGAACGAATTGATTTTGACAGCAGGTAGTGTCTCGGGAACAATTCCAGCCACATTTGGACAATTGAATAGGTTGCGTGTGCTAGCTTTGGCACAGCAAAAGTTGACTGGATCTATTCCATTAACTTTTGGAGCTCTAACAAACATGAGTAAGTTGCTAGCGTGAAATTGTGGGTGACAGGGCAGCTCGTTTTGTTTGCTGACCTGGTCTTCCTTATTGAAACAGTCCGATTTGATATTCAGAACAATACCATTACAGGATCCATTCCTCAAAACGTTCGAGAATGGTCCAAAGTCACAACGATAGCTGTTCAGAATACCAATTTAACAGGCATTGCAGGAAAGCCATTGTGTTCAGCCTGGACACAGCAATACGACATGTACGGAGACTGTGATGAGTTTGAGGATGGCTGCCCGTGCTGCACTCATTGTTGCGTTATTACCCGATGTACCCCACACTACAATACAAGCAGTTCATAGGAAAGTCAGCCTGTCGGGCTGACATGGTGCTATTTTTGCAATGAAATAAAACTACTTCTGTTGCTGCATGATTCCGCCCTCGTAGTCTAGAGAAGAAAAATAGCTACCTTTGGCAGCTCGGTAGCTACTCTATCGTCGGTTGCTACTAGTAGAGCCAGCCGACAAGCGACAAGTACCTCTAGTTTTACAAGTTAGCAAGGACCAATAATACACCATCTTCTGCTGGCTGGTAGCATTATTCCAAATTCTTATTGTGACTCGTGGATGTCCCTGGTGCACTCCTGAGTACTAGTACTAAGTATGAAGAAGCTGCGTTGTTACGGTACTAACGTTATTAGTACTACGAATCCAAACAACATACTATCATTACCAACGTACGTTAGTCAATACAGTAATTATTAATTATTTATTTGTCTTAATGCCGGTAAAATGACGTACAACAATCTTGGTCTTCTCAAAGACAACTACTTGAAGAAGAAACAAAAAATCCTACGAGTTTTACACGGCTATTTTTGTACTACTGCTGGTAAGCACTAAATTCTGGCTGGAGGTACCGTTAGTAGTACTTAGTACTAAGTTAGTACCTCTCTAGAGTGCCGACGGTATAACGACGGTACTCGTACAATACGAGTACGCGGGTACAAAGATGTCGTCGGTGGCATCCGAAACACTACTTGTTCAGGGACTACTTTAACATATTTTCGCTCGTCGCTCGTCGCTCGGTGGACATATTCACAAACAGGCATACAGTTGCTTAGCGTTGTTGCAACAACAAGATGAGAGGGAAGGAAATGCCTTTGGACGGAGCAAGCGTTACCGACAGTTTTGCTACTAGTATGAATCATAGCAACAATGATGAGGTAACTGTCCAATTAGCGGATCGCAACGGAAAGACGCAACAGACTCCGAAAGCTGACCTCATAATGGTATCTGATTCCCTTGAAGAAGATCTCCTGAAAAGGAGCGATGAGACAGTGGGTGCAATCGAGAAGGAGCGATGTTTGAACAATGGAATGGTACAGGAATTGCATGAAGAAACGAAGAAGCAATCCGGATTGCAGAACCCAACAAATTCAATCCGTCTCACCCCCAACCAAATCTTGAGTTTGACAAGCCCTGATGCTACCATGTCTATCAATACATTGAACAACGAAAAAGGGGCCATACTTCAGAAAGAGACCTTTGAGATGGTACCTAACATTTCGACAAAGGATATAGGAGGATGCCATCCCGAGTCTTCCCCGCATAAAGACGAGAGTTGTTCTCCCCCAGAGATAGAAACGGAAACTGAAGAAGACGACGCTACAAATGCCGTAAGTTCTGTATATTTCATACAGCCAGTGAACTTGGAGCGAGATCAGAATGTCCGGAACTTGCGAAGCCCAGGTGTCATTCATGTACAAGGGATGAACGACAATGCTCAAAGATCTGTTTCTGTCGCTACGACTGAAGATCACGATGTGGAGGAGCAACAGCTGGCACCGGACGATGCCAACCATGCCATATCTGTTTTGGCTGTTGCTAGGCATGATCTGGAGAAAGAAGCACACGAGCTCATTGTTTCCAACGCCCCGTTAGGTAAAATTGTAGATGTCGACGAAGTCAGGAGGAAGGACCGTCGACGACACGTACGTATTGCAGGATGTATTGTGTGCATTTTGGTTGCTATCATACTGGGCGTCGTCATCAAATTCACCAAGGACAGCAGTGGACTCTCCAAGGAAGAACTGGAACGGTTACAAGTGGCTGCGGAACTCTACTCACTCTTGCAAAATGTATCCATGGAAGTCTTTGCAGAAGCGGATCCAAACCGCTTGGCTCTTTCAGACACTGAGTCTCCACAACATAAAGCATATGAGTGGATGGCGACAGAGAGTACCGTGGCAAAGGAATTCGTTCTGAACGACGATAACACCACCGACACACTAGAGTTGCTTTTGGAGCAATATGCACTCGCATCATTTTACTACAGTACAGCAGGAGAAGACTGGAACTCTCCAGCTCATTCTTTTTTGAATGTTAACGATACATGCACCTGGCTGGAGAACCCATCTCACTGTTCGGATGAGCAAAGGGTTCGTGAGTTGGACGTCGCTGGTATCAACATGACTGGCACGCTACCAGATGAGCTCGTCTTTTTGGAGGAGCTAGAGGTTTTCAACGCTAGCTTGAATGACATTTGGGGCAGTCTAGGTCCACTTTGGAACGTGCCACTTCAGGTATTGGATGTCAGAGGAAACAAGTTTTCGAGATGGGATATTCCGTCGAATTGGTCTGATATTCACGATGAGTTCCGGTATCTCGATGTCTCGGGAAATGCTTTGTTCGGAACCATACCGACTGAGATCTTTGAGCTTTCCAACATGATCACTTTGCAGATGACGGGAAATGCTTTCTCAGGGACCTTCCCCACTTTCATCGGTGATCTTACCAACCTAGTGGTTTTGAGGCTTGGCGATTCCAGTCTGATTGGAACCATTCCAACCGAGATAAGTAGTTGTTTGAGTTTGGAAATGATCCATCTTGGTGGATCCAGAAACATTACAGGTACAATCCCAGAGGAACTCTGGGGATTGCCGAAGCTTAGGTACCTTGACTTGTCGAGCTTGCAACTGATGATGGCACTTCCTGGGGAGCTGATGAAGAATGCCACAAAGCTTGATACGCTCATTTTGAGAGACAGCCGCCTACAGGGAACTGTTCCCACAGAAATGGGCTTGATGAATCTTAGCTTGTTAGATCTAAGTGAAAATCCTGTCTTGACAGGATTATTCCCCACACAAATTTGCGCGATGTCAGGATTGCAACTACTGAATATCTCTCAGAACTTTGGGATTACAGGGACGATTCCGACGGAAATTGGAAACATGGAAAACCTCCAAGAGTTCATATTCATGGGGACTGCAGTTGGTGGTCAGATTCCTACAGAGATTGGGCTTGTCTCCCACCTCACTGATTTCAATGGAAGAGGAAGTCGACTTACGTCTTCTGTACCCACGGAGGTTGGTCAGTTGACAGCGCTGCGCCGTTGGGATCAGGTTTATACAAGTTCGGGGACCGGGACCATTCCAACCGAAATTGGTTTACTAACAAACCTGGAGAAGCTTGCCTTGCCAGTGAACTTAAATGGGACTTTCCCGATCGAGTTATCGCACCTCACAGATCTCGTCGAACTAATTATACCAGCAGGAAGTATCCAAGGGAGTATACCGGCAACCATCGGACAGCTTATCAAGCTAAGCGTACTAGCTCTGCCGCATCAGGCGTTAACTGGGTCCCTTCCGCCAACTTTGGGTACTCTGACAAACATGCGTGAGTTGATATTGGGCACCGATTACCCGAGGCTATGCTGTGTATCTGAATTTGTTTGTGTTACTCATGGTTGCTTCGTTGATTCAACACCATAGGGACTTTTGAAATTATGAGTAACATGATCACTGGAACCATCCCTCCAAGCATAAGCGGTTGGAGTAAGGTGAGATTGATATCTATTCAAAATACTAACTTGACGGGCCGCTCAGGTTTGTCATTGTGTGAGAATTGGAAAAGATATCACATGTTGGGATCCTGCGAAAATTTTGAAGATGGCTGTCCCTGCTGCACCCAGTGCTGTAGCACAAACAGTCTGCTTTGTTCCCCCCGACGAAACAACAGCTCCACTGGTGATCGACCTAAAGATCGCCCACAAGGTCGACGCCGATCTCTACTAGGAAACGTTCGGGAGCAGAAGTAGCAGCATCCTGGGGTGTCCCTGGTACGAAAACACTTCAACCAAGATCGAAGATCAGCCATACATACCGTTTTAGTAGTTACTACTACAGTACTGTACAAACCTCTTGGAATTTATTGGGAGGGGGGTTTCCTCGCATCCTCTGTTCCTACTGAGGTAGATTAGGAAAAGGAGTTGGTGCGATTCCCACCGAGTCATTCCCGCTACCTCAATGTGACCTACTAACGTTAGTAGTTCCGTCGTCGTTCCTTCACAACACACGAGACTGTCAGCAGCCCACCAGTTCGAGTTTTGGTAGGGACAAAAACGAAAAGGTTATTTTCGTGTCGTTGGACAAAAAGTTCGTTCGTACCAGTTGTTCTGAAATCCTTGCGAACTTGGGGGTGCGAAATGGAATCACCACCATCTCTTCTATTGAGCGGAGATTCGGCAAATCCAAATCTGAGGAGCATGAAGTAAGTCTTCAGACGTCGCTATGCAACACAGGAAACACCGAACGTTCCCTGTCAAAATTCACCTCTGCCAGTCGAGCCTTCATTCACCTGGTAGCAGTGTCATCATGCAAAGAGAAGAGAACCCAGTGGCTGGTAGTACAAGCGTCACTGAGGAGAGTGCCGTTGCTACAAATGCCAGCAACACCGTCCCAGAAATAGAACTACTACGTATTCGAAATCACACCCAGCAAATTCGCCTCGTGACTGTGCCAAGTCCCTTTGGTGAAGTTCTCGCACAAGGAAAAGGAAGTGACACAACAGAAATGGACCACGAAATCGCGAAGAAGCGCTTCTTGTACAATTCAGTTGGCAAGGAACAAATGATGTCGGACGAGCGAACAAAGAAGCAATCCACCATACTTTGCGACCTCTCTGAGGCGACTACTAAAACGTCCGATTCCACTTCTGAATTGCAAGGGTTAGAGGAAATCCGAATTCATGCCAACCATATTTTGACGCTGACAAGCCCTGGTACAAACACCGATCAACAACAGGCGACTAGTAAGAATTATGAGTTCGAACCCGAGGATGAAAAGGTTAGTAGATACAAGGGAAACGATTCTGTAGAGAGAGTAGTATCATATGTTACAACTGTGGATGCCAGAGGCTCTCGCAAGCCTTCCCTGCATACAGACAAAAACGACATCAATCCAGCTCAGGATGGAGATTTGGCCACCGTTACCAACAGTTGTACATTATTCGCCCCCACGCCCCCAATGATCTTGAAGCGAGACCAGAACGTCCGAAGCCTTCGAAGTCCTGGTGTCATTCATGTCCAAGGAACGCAGGCACGCCGAGCTGTCTCCACCGAAGCGGCGGTGGAACCCGACATCGAGGAGCAGTTCGATGCGCCAACCGTGGCAGACGATGGAACGCATGCCATTTCTGTCGTGGCTGTCGCTAGGGATGACTTGGAGAAAGAAGTTCACGAGCTCATCATCTCCAAGGCCCCAGTGGGCGAGATTTTCGACGTGGACGATGTTAGAAGGAAGGACCGCCAACGTCTCTTACGTGCTGGCGGATGCATTGTGTGCATATTGGTGGTAGCTGTCATTGTGTTAGTTGCGGTGTTAAAGAACAAGAAAAGCGGATTCATCCAAGAAGAGAAACAACAGCATCAAGTGGCTACGGAACTTTTCCTTCTTCTACAGAGTGTATCTATGGAAGTCTTTGGAGAGGCGGACCCGCACCGCTTGGCACTCTCAGACACTGAATCGCCACAGTACAAAGCATATGAATGGATGGTATATGAAAGTGAGTTGGCAAAGGGCATGATTTTGAGTGGCGATGATACCAACGTCACTTTTACATTGCTTTTTGAGCAATAGGTATGCACTCGCATCGTTGTACTACAGTACCGCGGAAGGCGAGTCAGGTTGGGACTCGGAAGAACACAACTTTTTAGGTGTTGATGATACGTGCGCCTGGTTGAAGAACCCTTCTCACTGTTCGGATGAGCACAGGGTCCGGGTGTTGGATGTCGCTGGTATCAACATGACTGGCACTCTACCAGATGAGCTAGTGTTTTTGGAGGAGCTGGCATATTTCAATGCTATTTGGAATTGCATTTGGGGCAGTCTTGGTCCACTATGGAATGTACCACTCCAGGTACTGGATGTCCGACGAAACGAGTTTTCAAGATGGGACATTCCGTCAAATTGGACTGAAATCCATGATGAGTTTCGGTATCTCGATGTCTCGGAAAATGTTTTGTTTGGAACTATCCCGACCGAGGTCTTTGAGCTGTCCAACATTGATAATCTTCGGTTGACTGGAAACGGCTTTTCGGGAACGTTCCCAACCCTGATTGGTCAGCTGACTGAATTGGTTGAGTTGCACCTTGGCGACACTAGCCTTTCTGGTACCATACCCACGGAGTTGATTTCATGCTCTCACTTGCAAGAGATTAATCTCAATGGCAATACAAACATGACTGGAAGTATCCCAGATGGTGTTTGGAGCACGCCTGAGCTTGAAGTCCTGGATTTATCTGGGCTTCAATTGATCATGGAACTTCCCGGCGATCTAATGCCAAAGGCTCAGAGTCTGAAGACACTCTCTTTGCGAGGTGGGCGTTTCCAAGGAACCATCCCAACAGAGGTTGGCTTGATGTCCAACCTTGAGTGGTTGAATCTTGGCTACAACAATCCAGTCCTTACTGGTACCATTCCTTCTGAAGTTGGTACCATGAGGCAATTGCGACGTCTAGATCTCCAAAATATCTTGGGGGTCACGGGCACAATCCCCACAGAACTGGGGGATATGCAAAGTTTGGAAGCCTTTGTTTTTATGGGTACCGCTGTGGAGGGGCAAATACCTACAGAAGGCGGCCGTCTCACAAATCTTGTTGAATTCATTGGTAGGGGGAGTTTTCTTACATCTTCAGTTCCTACAGAGGTTGGACACTTGACGAAACTGCGACTGTGGGACCAGCTAATGACGAGAAAAGGAATCGGCACGATTCCAACTGAGTTCGGCCTTCTGACACATCTTGAGAGACTGGCTTTGCCTGTGGCATTGGAAGGGACTCTTCCTAAAGAGTTGTCGTATCTAACAAACTTGAGAGGGTGGGGGGGGACCGTGCTTCTTCAGATGATATCCTAACCTTTGAACCTCCCAAGTAGGCAATTTTGAGCTAAGGAACAATTCACTCACGGGGACCATTCCTCAGAACCTTCGAGAATGGCGAGATGTTCGAAAGATAACCCTCCAACGCAACTGACTTTCGTCGCTTTCCTCGTTACAATTCCTCCAACTCGGAAGGAGGAAGTGGAGGTGGGGCTTCAGGTGGCTCATCCGGCAACGGTGGTGGTGGCAGACCACCGCACCCACAATCCTAGAGGGTGGCGGGTGGGGTCATTCATTATTCGTGCACCAGCATCTTCAGAGGCGTTGTGTTGGTGCGTAGTATCATCATGGTGCAGCAGCAAAATTTCGATTCCTCCACTGCAATGTTTTGCAAGTTTGATTAGTATCGACTGAGATATCGGACATTGCTGATTACTACCGTAGTACACCTTGAGTATTAGGTATCTCTTCTTCTTGAGCAATAGAGGAGAGGATTTCCTATCCGCCGGTCTAAGATGGATTGTCTCCCCGTAAAGTGTTCGGAAGGAGAGAAGGAGTCCATCATGTTGTTGCATCCAACAAGTTCGCCAGGAACTACCGATACGTACGACCTTAAGTACTGATTTAGGCTACACAACTGGTCCAACTTTGAATCCAACACTAAACATATTATTATAGCCCCTGCCATCCTCGTACTGGTGGGACAAGCCATGTCAATAAATAGGTGGGTCACTCGCGTCTCGCGTCTTCTCGCCTTGTTGTGGCTTGTGGGTGCAGCTGCTGCATCGACGGAACTACCGGAGAATCGGTAAATCCTGGCATGCAAGCCGTCATCCAAAGTGACACAACAGGAAACAGCCAAAGTCCTTGTCGGCAAAGTCTTTGCATAACAACCTGCACAAACATCCCCAAACAGAATCAACAACAAGATGAAACGAGAAGAGAATCCTTTGGATGGCACAAGTGTTGCCGAAAGTAGCAACAACATGTCAGAAATGGAGCTTCATGAAACGGAAGACATTCGAAACCATGCCAATCAAATTCTCCTCATGACAGCGCCTAGTTCCTTTGGTGATAACCTCCAATCAAGCCAAGAAGGCAAGAGTGCCCAGGAATTGGAAGACGAACTGGAGAAGAAGCGGCTTGCATACGATGAAGACGTGAAAGAAGAAGCCCTCACCAAAACTCAGCAAATGTTGTTGGACCAGCAAACGAAGAAGCAATCTATTGTACTTTCCGACCTCCCTGAAGTGACCTCCGAACAAACTGATTCGTTATCCGAGCTTCAAGATACAGAAGAAATTCGTCTTCGATCCAACCAGATTTTGACTCTGACAAGCCCTGGCGCCAACGCTGATCAGCAACCTACTGATGAACCTATCACCTCAACGGATGATGAAAAATCGGATGTGCGCAAGGAGAAGGAATCCCTGGAGAGAGTGTCTTACATTTCTTCAAAGGACATCCGAGGCTCTCGCAAGTCTTCCCTACATACAGACAAAAGCGAGAACAATCCTACGCAGGATGGAGACTTGGCCACTGTTACCACCGTTACCAACAGTTGTACATCGTTCACGCCCTCACCACCCGTGAACTTGGAGCGCGACCAGAACGTCCGCAACCTTCGAAGTCCTGGTGTCATTCATGTTCAAGGAATGCATGCACGCCGTGCTGTGTCTACCACCACGGCGGTGGAGGAACCAGATATCGAGGAGCAGCTCGATGAGCCAACTGTGGCAGACGATGGAACGCATGCTATTTCTGTTGTGGCCGTTGCGAGGGATGATCTGGAGAAAGAAGTTCACGAACTCATCATCTCCAAGGCCCCAGTGGGCGAGATCTTTGACGTGGACGATGTCAGAAGAAAGGACCGTCGCCGTCTTGTACGTGTTGCGGGATGTATTGTGTGCACTTTGATGGCCGCTGTCATTGTGTTGGTTGTGGTGTTGAACAATAAAAACAAGGATAATCTGTCCCAAGAAGAGAAAGATCAGCTACTGGTGGCTGAGGAACTATTCCCTCTTTTGCAGAATGTATCTATGGAAGTATTTGGAGAGGCAGACCCAGATCGCTTAGCACTCTCAGACACTGAATCGCCACAGTACAAAGCATATGAGTGGCTGGTGGTTCAGAGCAATGTGGCAAGGGAACTTGTTCTAAATGGTGAAAACACCACAGCCACACTAGAGTTGCTCTTGGAACAATATGCCCTTGTATCACTTTTCTACAGTACTTCTGCAGACGAGTCAGGTTGGGACTCGGAAGAACACGACTTTCTAGGTGTTGATAATACTTGTGCCTGGTTAAAGAACCCTTCTCACTGTTCGGATGAGCACAGGGTCCGTGTGTTGGATGTCGCTGGTATCAACATGACAGGCACTCTACCAGATGAGCTAGTGTTTTTGGAGGAGCTGGAATATTTCAATGCTAGCTGGAATGGCATTTGGGGCAGTCTAGGGCCTCTTTGGAACGTACCACTCCAGGTACTGGATGTCCGACGAAACGAGTTTTCAAGATGGGACATTGCGTCGAACTGGACTGAAATCCATGATGAGTTTCGGTATCTGGACGTTTCCAGAAACGCTCTGGAAGGAACTATCCCGACAGAGATTTTTGAACTTTCCAACATCGATAATTTGAGGTTGACTGGAAACGGCTTTACAGGAACGTTCCCAAGCCTGATTGGTCAGCTGACTGAATTGGTTGAGCTGCACCTTGGCGACACTAGACTTACTGGTACCATACCCACGGAGTTGATCTCTTGCTCTCACTTGCAAGAGATCAATCTCAATGGCAATACAAACATGACTGGAAGTATCCCAGATGGTGTTTGGAGCTTACCTGAGCTTGAAGTATTGGATTTGTCTGGGCTTCAATTGATCATGGAACTTCCCGGCGATCTAATGCCAAAGGCTCAGAGTCTGAAGACACTCTCTTTGCGAGGTGGGCGTCTCCAAGGCACTATTCCGACAGAGGTTGGTTTAATGTCCAACCTTGAGTGGTTGAATCTTGGCTACAATCCAGTCCTTACTGGTACCATTCCTTCTGAAGTTGGTACCATGAAGCAATTGCGACGTCTAGATCTCCAAAATATCTTGGGGATCATCGGCACGATTCCAACAGAACTGGGGGATATGCAAAGTTTGGAAGCCTTTGTTTTTATGGGTACCGCTGTGGAGGGGCAAATACCTACAGAAGTCGGCCGTCTCACAAATCTTGTTGAATTCATTGGTCGGGCGAGTTTGCTCGTATCCTCAATTCCTACAGAGGTTGGACACTTGACAAAGCTGCGGCAGTGGGATCAACTGCTTACGAGAAGGGGAATCGGTACGATTCCAACTGAGTTTGGGCTACTTACTGATCTCGAGAGGCTGGTGTTGCCAGTCTTTTTGGAAGGGACTCTCCCTGTGCAGTTGTCGTACCTCACAGAACTGAGGGAATTGGTTGTATCTGCAGGACATATTACTGGCACCATTCCTGCCACCTATGGACAGTTGAATAGGTTGCGGACACTATCTTTGTCACAACAAAAGCTAACGGGATCTATTCCATTGACGTTTGGTGCACTCACTCTTATGCGTAAGTTGCTGACGTGATTTATTGGACGACGAGTCGTTTCACGATACACTTTGCTTATCTTGTTGCGTTCTCGCTTGCAGGTAATTTTGAGGTAATGAACAATACACTCACGGGAACCATCCCCCAAAACATTCGAGAATGGAGCGGCGTCCGAAGGCTTGTATTCCAACACAATAACTTGACAGGCCATGCCGGAAAGCCGTTGTGTTCAACCTGGACGCAGCAATACGACATGTTTGGGGACTGTGAGGAGTTCGAAGATGGTTGCCCCTGTTGCACTCAATGCTGCAGGAATGGCGAACCTCGTTGTTTTCCTCATTACAATTCCACCAGCTCGGAAGGAGATGGTGGTACATCATCAGGTGGCTCATCCGGTGGTGGCGGTGGTGGCGGCGCAGGTGGTGGTGGTGGTGGCGGTAGCGGTAGACCACCACGCCCACAAAACTAAGAAGAAACCTATCGTACGTAGTCTATATTATATTGTGCACCGAGATTGTATACTCCATCTATCGACGCTGAACGGATATGTTCTAGAAAGGGATATCAAGAATCTTGCAAAATCTGATGCTGGTAAGGAAACTATGTCATCGTCCCTTTGTATTGCTATTGAGGGATTGTACCACCCAGCCAATGCAACACACCTCAAGTCAGTATTTCATCATGAATATGCTTCTGAGTCCCTGATCAAGTCACGGATATGTGCGCCGGCAACAATGCTGACACCCACCGCTACGTACGTACGGCACTCTATTGCTTGTGACTCTCTTCTTGTATTGATTTTGTGCTGACTTTGTGCAAAACGTGAGGGAGTGCTTCCAACCACAGCCGTTGTAGTTGTAGATGAAGATGTTGGCATTGGTGCCTGCTGGTAGAAGAGGCGGTGGAGTTGCTCGAATAAACGCCGTTATTGGGTTGTTGCTGCACCTCGCGTTGCTTGAGAAAAATTCCTTAGTTTCCGGCTTTTTGCCTGTTGCCTTGACAACGTCCACTGTTAGGTCTACCACAAGTCTTTATAACTATCAACATTGGACAGAACTCACCAAGCCACTAGTGCCTCCAGACCCAGCCATGCCAGCAGCAGGGCCTGCGATGACATGGCCCACAGTGCGAGGAGAAGCCGATCGAGCCTTTCAAAAAGGCAAAGAGTTGGATTACTTTGGTTTTGCACGTGGAGCCTCCTCGGCGTATCATCAAGCTGCTACACTCTATCAAAGTTGTTTGGATACGGATAGCGATTTTGCACATGTGACCAAGCTTGACAAAGCCTATGTGCCTCCCATTCTTACGGAATCATTGTTCCAACTGGCCCGACTGAATGCCGATGCGTTGGGAGATTATAAGGCCTCCGTTCGGTTGTATCATTTGGCAGCGTCAGCGTCGAAACTTTTTGACCATGACGCCAAGGATTTGTTTGACGATTATCGCCCCGTACTTGGAGCAAGCG
Organism: Nitzschia putrida; assembly: GCA_016586335.1. Classification (NCBI taxonomy): domain Eukaryota; phylum Bacillariophyta; class Bacillariophyceae; order Bacillariales; family Bacillariaceae; genus Nitzschia; species Nitzschia putrida. The sequence goes on along the minus strand of BLYE01000043.1, from coordinate 85,966 downwards.
CCATGAGGTGCTTGGGTACCGCTTTGGAAATGGTCCGAGGAACCCATCCACTACATCATTTGCAACTAGCAGTGAAAGCCTACGATAAATCCATGAAAATGCCGAAACAGGGAGAAGATCGCCATCTGGCTGCCTTTTTCATGGCCGTCGCACTTGAACGATTGGGAAAAACCGAGTCATCGGAAAGGATGTTCGATTCCCTCCAGCGTAATGAATCTCCCATTTCTTGCTGGGTCGACTCTTGGGGTTATGTCCGTCATCATCTACGAAAGATCCCCAAAGAGGACCTCAATCTGCATTTGGGGTCACGGGATATGCTCAAACTAGGCGTGGACGCTGCAATGCCCTTGATTGTTTCCGACCCCAACTCGCCACCCGGGTCGTCGTCTGCTGCGTCTACTGTTACTAGTGGTGAGGAATCCGGCCAGGGTTTAGTGTGCGAGTTTGGAGTGGGTACTGGGCGTTCCTTCCGGATGACGCAAGAACTTCTACCCCTGAGTGTCAGGCTCCATGGATTTGATACCTTTACAGGTCTGCCACACGAATGGGGAGGACAACGTGCTGGTTCGTATTCGACCGGCGGCTGGAAACCTCGTTCAGAAGGAGATTGCGCATTCCACATCGGTCTCTTCAAGGACACGCTTCCTCGCTTTTTTGAAGAAACCGCCGGTCCTCGAGACTTTGTTGCATTCGCTAACATTGATTGCAAACTCTATTCATCCACCATGGATATCCTTGAAAATTTACATGACCGATTGGTGATAGGTTCTATTCTGGTCTTTAACAGCTATATATGTCAACCCACCTGGCGTCAGGATGGGTTCCGAGCATGGCATGAAGCAAGCAAACGATTCGGATGGAAATCGAAGTATCTTGGTTTTTCCTTGTCGACACACCAAGCCGTGGTGCAAATCACTGGAGCCTACTAACTACTAACGTACTAACAGGGTACGTCGATGATCCGTCCATCATGTAAAATAGAAAGGATTTGCTGTCGTCGCAATCGCACCACAAGCATGTTGTTCTCTACGAACACCATATTGTATGGTTCTATTGTTAGTACATTATCTCAAATCGATGTGAGACGCAATCAGTGTAGCAGTATCTAAGTACTAGTACTCTACTATTTTTGGGCTTGATACAGCAATGAATCATGTTCTTGTTTACTATTGTTACTACTAGAGTAGTACTAACCTTAGTAATTGCTTTTTGGCATTGTATGTCAAGGTTCACTTTACGACGCAGCTGATGATTTGATCGATCGAGGCATGGCAGAGAAACGACCTTATGTGCCACCAAAGAAGCTGATGTAATGTGTATAATCTCATTCTCCTGCAACTAGCCATACATTCATTCCTCGATGTAGACAGGTTCATCATCATGTTCTACCAATTCAACATTATACTTGTTGTTCGTGAGTGCTGATAAAACAAAGAAGTCCAAAGAAGGACTAACGTATTTCCAGCAATGCCATCAAGCGTAGTAGTAGTAGAGCGGATCTAACACTCGGTACTCGGTACAGGACTTATTACTACTACTAGTAGTACGCGTCACGTTGCTGTTTTGCACACTTATTATTGTACTAACGTTTTATTACAGGGCCGTTTAAATTCTGAAGACTACCGACCTCTACTAACTACTTATACGTCCGGCTCGCAAGTCGCGAGTCGCAAGATTCGGCGCCAGAAAGCCATTCACCATCAAATGCCACCAGAACAACATTCGCATGCCGTTTCAACGCGTACCATGGGAAAGAACTCGTCCACTGTAAAAGACAAACCTGATGCTTTGGTATTAATACCACCTGCTATGCCCCCTGGTGTGGTAAGAGATGGTGTGGCGGTAGAACACCCGAGGACGGCAGCTGATCGTAGAAGCACAAGGGCTCCTCGTAAGTCTTCCTCCCAGACAAGTCAAGATAAGGGTGTACTAGCTGCAAGCAATCGCGAGGCAATTCCAGGTGCCGTTCGTGTACAGGGGATAAATTCACACCGCACTGTTTCCACCACTGAGGCTGAAAAGCCCAGCACCTTGGAGGAAGAACCCCAGGAGGAAGGGAATCATGCCATTTCTGTTGTGGCTGTTGCGAGAGATGAACTGGAAAAGGAAGTTCACGAACTCATCATCTCCAAGCCCCAGTGGGTGAGATCTTTGACGTCGACGAAGTCAGAAGAAAGGACCGTCGCCGTCTTGTACGTGTTTCGGGATGTATTGTGTGCATATTGGTGGCAGTCATTCTGGCTTTTATACCAAAGCTGAAGGACAACAATGAACTTTCCCAAGAAGAAAAAGATCAGCTACTAGTGGCTGAGGAGCTGTTCCCTCTTTTGCAGAATGTGTCGATGGAAGTATTTGGGGAAACGGACCCAGATCGCTTGGCACTCTCAGACACGGAATCGCAACAGTACAAAGCATATGAGTGGCTGGTGGGTCAGAGCAATGAACTCGTTCTAAATGGTGAAAACACCACAGCCACACTAGAGTTGCTCTTGGAGCAATACGCCCTTGTATCACTTTTCTACAGTACTTTTGCAGACGAGTCAGGTTGGGACTCGGAAGAACACAACTTTTTAGGTGTTGATGATACGTGCGCCTGGTTAAAAAACACGTCCCATTGTTCGGATGAGCACAGCGTCCGGGTGTTGGATGTCGCTGGTATCAACATGACTGGGACTCTACCAGATGAGCTAGTGTTTTTGGAGGAGCTGGAATATTTCAATGCTAGCTGGAATGGCATTTGGGGCAGTCTGGGGCCACTTTGGAACGTACCACTCCAGGTGTTGGATGTCCGACGAAACGAGTTTTCAAGATGGGACATTCCGTCAAATTGGACGGAAATCCATGATGAGTTTCGGTATCTGGACGTTTCCAGAAACGCTCTGGAAGGAACTATCCCGACAGAGATTTTTGAACTCTCCAATATTGATAATCTGAGGTTGACTGGAAACGGCTTTACAGGAACGTTCCCAAGCCTGATTGGTCAGCTGACCGAATTGGTTGAGTTGCACCTTGGCGACACTAGACTTACTGGTACCATACCCACGGAGTTGATCTCTAGCTCGAACTTGCAAGAGATCAATCTCAATGGCAATACAAACATGACGGGAGGTATCCCAGACGGAGTCTGGACACTGCCCAATCTGACTGACCTGGATCTCTCATTTTTGGCAATACGCACGGAGTTACCGGGAAGTCTCATGGCGAAAACCACAAAGCTGAAGACTCTTGTTTTGAAGGATATTCGCTTACGAGGCGAAATCCCCACGCAGATTGGTATGATGGTGAATCTTGAATCGCTAGATTTGAGTGGAAATCCTATCCTCACTGGTGCCTTACCTTCCGAAATTGGAAACATGAGTCACTTGCAACAGTTAGACATATCTGGGAACCTTGGGATGACGGGGACTATCCCGACGGAAATTGGAAATACAAAAGAACTACAGGCTTTCATTTTGTTTGACACCGGCATTCAGGGTCAGATACCTACAGAAATTGGTCATCTCGTGAACCTTGCGGACCTTTCCAACAGAGTTGTCGTTCCTGGTGAATCTGGTTGAGTTGATTGTGACCGATGGGAGCATCGATGGCACAATCCCGGCTGCCTTTGGGTACCTGACGAAGTTACGAGTTCTAGTCTTGTCACAGCAACAGCTGTCTGGATCTATCCCATTATCGCTCGGAGCTTTGACCTCAATGTGTACGTCAAAATGTGTTATGATATGGGAAGAAAAGTCATCCAACACCTATTGTTTTCTAACGTTGTTCTGTCGGGTCATGCTATCACAGTCCAATTTGAAATCCAGACCAATGCCATCACAGGGACCATTCCCCAGAACTTCCAAGATTGGACAACGGTGACCAAGGTATCTGTGCAAAATACCAACTTAACAGGTTCTGCGGGAATTCAATTGTGCTCGGCGTGGACTCCAGGATACGAAATGTACGGAGACTGTGATGAGTTTGAGGACGACTGTCCGTGTTGTACTCAGTGTTGTAACGATGCCAGTGCTACTAGTTGCTACTAGTAGCTGACAGTTGAAACGCTTTGCAGCAACACCATTCTGTCAGTGAAACCAGGAGGTGAGTCAGGGAGAACTATGCGTAGAGAGTACAGTACCAGTTTATCGATAAATGTGTAGAAGAGGTTTTTTGGCAGTAGTGGGGTCGGTGTAAGGATTGAGGGGTGTCTCCTACAGTTTCCTCAATGCATTCACTGTATTGGAATGCAGCGTCAAACAAAAGAAATTGTTGAGAATGATGTTCAAGTCATTGTGTTGTTTCCATAATGCTGATTATTTCTGTTGAGAGTGCACAAGAAGTGCTTCCTGTTGTGGTGGAGGGAGGAGGCCATTATTTGCCCTCAGTCACAGACGACATGGCGTCCTCCTCGTCCATTATTTTTTGGACAATCAGACCACCAACGCTACTCTAGCTAGCTTGTGGTGGTGGTGCGGTGAATCTCCCAATGTCCACAATGCGCACCTTCTCTGAATACTGCTGTTGCAGATGGTATAGCTACGGAATCAGCACTGGATTGGCTGGCTCCTGTTGTGTGTAGTACGGTACTCCGCATTCCATCTTAGAACAACGTATGCCCGCCGGCTCGCCGGAATCTAACTCATTGGGCGCCAAAGTGAGCAGGAATGGAGCTCGGGGGCAACGAGAAAGATCACAACATCGTGCACCCCCAATCCAAAAACGAGAAGTACGGTACCGGCGGAGGGTTGGGACGCAAATTTCCAACTGCAACCATGAAGCTCTTGCGATCTTGGCTTCTTTCTCTTTGCTTGCTTGTGTTAGCAGCAACGCAAGTATCTGCCAGTGGCATCAATGGTCATGAAACTTCAGCAATTTCCCCTCTAGACATCGTCCAAGAAATCACAGAACGAGCTCTTCAAACCTATGAAACTGGCACTCAAGTCGCAGACTACTTTGAAGATGATGGGAAGTGGTATACTGGAGAGATCCAAAGCTATGGAAATGAGGTCTACGTCATTCATTGGTCGGATGGAGGTACTCAGACTTACACTGAGGATGAAATTGCTGACATTGTGAGCAACTACGAAAACCTCGCATGGGTCGAACAAGAATATGACGACGGTACCTATGTCGCAGATTACTCAGACACCGACCAAACATGGTCCGTAGGAACAATTCAAAGTTTCCAGAATGGTATCTACACTATCAAGTGGGAAGGCGGTGGAACTGAATTTTACGAGGCTGAGTTCATCGGTGACATTGTTAGCAGCTACGAATCTGGTGCCTATCTCGAGCAAGCTTACGAGGATGGCACTGACGTCGCTGACTACTTCAGTGATGAGGACAAGTGGTACACTGGAACCGTTATCGGTTATCAAGACGGGGTCTACACCATCAAATGGTCGGATGCTGGCACTCAAACTTACAATGCCGACGAAATGGATGAGATTGTAAACGACTACAACACCGGTGCTTACCTAGATCAGGCTTATGAGGTTGGAACCAATGTGGCTGACTACTTTGATGAGGACCAAGCCTGGTATACCGGAAGTGTTGACAGCTATGACAATGGCGTATACACCATCAAATGGTCCGACGGCAGTACCCAAACCTATGATGCTGATGAAATGGACGAGATTGTGAACGACTACAACACCGGTGCTTACCTAGATCAAGCCTATGAGGTTGGGACCAATGTGGCTGACTACTTTGATGAGGATCAAGCCTGGTTTACCGGAAGTGTCGACAGCTATGACAATGGCGTATACACCATCAAATGGTCCGACGGCAGTACCCAAACCTACGATGCTGATGAAATGGATGAGATTGTAAACGACTTCAACACCGGTGCTTACCTAGATCAAGCCTATGAGGTTGGGACCAATGTGGCTGACTACTTTGATGAGGACCAAGCCTGGTATACCGGAAGTGTTGACAGCTATGACAATGGCGTATACACCATCAAATGGTCCGACGGCAGTACCCAAACCTACGATGCTGATGAAATGGATGAGATTGTAAACGACTTCAACACCGGTGCTTACCTAGATCAAGCCTATGAGGTTGGGACCAATGTGGCTGACTACTTTGATGAGGACCAAGCCTGGTATACCGGAAGTGTTGACAGCTATGACAATGGCGTATACACCATCAAATGGTCCGACGGCAGTACCCAAACCTACGATGCTGATGAAATGGATGAGATTGTAAACGACTTCAACACCGGTGCTTATCTAGATCAGGCCTATGAGGTTGGAACCAATGTGGCTGACTACTTTGATGAGGACCAAGCCTGGTATACCGGAAGTGTTGACAGCTATGACAATGGCGTATACACCATCAAATGGTCCGACGGCAGTACCCAAACCTACGATGCTGATGAAATGGATGAGATTGTAAACGACTTCAACACCGGTGCTTACCTAGATCAAGCCTATGAGGTTGGGACCAATGTGGCTGACTACTTTGATGAGGACCAAGCCTGGTATACCGGAAGTGTTGACAGCTATGACAATGGCGTATACACCATCAAATGGTCCGACGGCAGTACCCAAACCTACGATGCTGATGAAATGGATGAGATTGTAAACGACTTCAACACCGGTGCTTATCTAGATCAGGCCTATGAGGTTGGAACCAATGTGGCTGACTACTTTGATGAGGACCAAGCCTGGTATACCGGAAGTGTTGACAGCTATGACAATGGCGTATACACCATCAAATGGTCCGACGGCAGTACCCAAACCTACGATGCTGATGAAATGGATGAGATTGTAAACGACTTCAACACCGGTGCCTATATCGAACAAGAATTCGAAGTGGGAACTACCGTAGCCGATTACTTCGACGAGGACCAAGCTTGGGACACTGGATCCATTCTGAGCTACGGAAGTGGTGTCTATACCATCCAATGGTCGGATGGTGGCACTCAAACCTATGACGCTGATGAAATCGACGAGATTGTGGACAACTATAATCATGGAGCCTACGTCCCACAGGCATACGACATTGGAACGGATGTGGCAGATTTCTCTGATGCGGACGGAACCTGGTCTATTGGAACTATTCAAAGTTTCGAAAATGGTGTCTACACAATCCAGTGGGAGAATGGTGGCACCGAATCATATTCAGCAGAAGAGATCAGTTTCATCGTTGACAATTTTACTTCCAAGGCATGGCTGCAACAGTCCTACACAGTGGGCACAGGTGTGGCTGATTACTTTGAGGAAGATGGCACATGGTACATTGGAACCGTTGATAGTTTCGATGGCGGTGTGTACACTATCAAGTGGTCTGACGGTAGCACCCAAACGTATGACATTGATGAAATGGATGAGATTGTGGAAAATTACAACAATGAAGCCTGGGTTGAGAATGTTGCCAGCAGGTATCCTGTTGGAACTGAAGTTGCTGACTATTTTGAAAACGAAGGAGTATGGTACACTGGACAGATTCAGAGTTATGAAGACGGAGTGTACGCCGTTCTTTGGGACGATGGGAGCGTCAATCAATACAGTGCAACAAAAATTGGTGTCATTGTGCAAAATTACATTGATCAACCTTGGGCCAACACCGATCCCCCAGCCGCAGCTTACAGTCTAGGTACTGAGGTTGCCGACTTTTTTGATGATGATGGAGCCTGGTACACAGGATCCATTGCAAGCTACAACGATGGAGTGTACACTATCGAATGGGACGTTGATGGAAGCACAGAAGAGTATGATGCGGACGAAATAGACGAGATAGTCAACAATGCACAGGAGAAGCCATGGACAAAGTCTGAGAGCAGTAGTGCACAGAGTGCTGCCAATAAGGGAGGTGTTTCGGTTGGCGCAATAATTGGCGTCGTCGTTGTTGTGATCGCTCTCGGTGGAGCTGCTAAGTTGGTCATGAGCCGCCGCCGCCGCCGCCGCCCAAAAAAGCACGTCCTTGAAGCCAAGGATAGCAACATCATCTCTGCCTATGCTGATGATCCAGTACACGATGGTACTTTTGCTGACCTTCCTAGAATTGCGTAATTTTTGCAATGTATGTTGTAATAGACAATGATGACATTGAATCTAGTATAGTTTGTTGGTTTTCACGAACTTGAATTATTTGGTATCTGTGGTATTGTAGAAACAACGAGAAAGCAATACAGACTCAATTGTATGGTGTTCATGTGCTGACAAACAATCTCCAACAACAGGAACCACGAGGGTTGAAACACTGCCCCCCATGTCACATCACTTGTACTGTAAAAAGATGTTATGATCGACATCCTGGAAAGCACTAACATACTAACATACTACTAGTATACACTACAAGTATACTCGTTGCACATGGTATACTACCTTCCTCCTGTCAAACGGGTGGCGGGAAAAATTGGCTGGTTCAATTGTATTCGTACCTGAATAATTTATATGTGTGAGTCGAGCATCCATTCGTCATTTTTTGGTCGACCGAGGCAAAAATATCCAAAAGAAATTCGAGGTCGGGTTGGAATCGGCTAGCTCCACCATAGTGAATGGACGAACCGCGAGTGATGGAGACTCCTACGGGATACGAGTCGCCAACCATTGCAGACTCCACAAGACACGATATTGCAATCAGAAAGCCGACTCATCCTATGCAAGTTGGCATTCTACACTTCCTTCCAATCGTCAGTCTGAATAATTACCGGTAGTCCATCTGAAGTAGTGAAAGAAGATGAAGCTCCTTGCATCTTGGACAGTGGCAGTGAGCCTCTTGTTGTCGGTATCCAGTATCAGTGCCAACAACCTAGAAAGTCCTTTGGGATCCTCAAATACTGTTGTCCGCCGCTTGACGGATGATGGTGGTGATGCGGGTACCTACCCTGGTGGCACTGTTGTAGCTGTACAAGAGAATGGTGTTTGGTACTTTGGTACTACGACGGACTATTTTGACGGAACCTACACAGTCACTTGGACCAACCCCAACGGTTCCACAGAATTGGAGTACTATGATGACGAGGATGTCATGGCACAGATGGTTGAAGCCGCTGCCAACCTTGAAAACAACGAAGTCGAAGAGCTTTATGATGACGGAACGGAAGTCGCCAGCTACTTTGAGAATGCTGGAGGATGGTGGAGTGGAGAAATCATCGACTATACCGATGGATACTACACTGTCCAATGGACTGATGCTTCCACAGACAAGTACGCTCCAGGACAAGTGATTGATGAAATGGTTAACAATGCTGTCACAAAACCTTGGAATACGGATGCCCCAGCGAGTGGCTATTCTGTTGGAACAGAGGTTGCGCAATACTTTGAGAACGCTGGTGGCTGGTGGAGTGGAGAAATCATCAGCATCAGTGATGATGGATACTACACTGTCCAATGGACTGATGGATCCACTGACAAATATGCTGCAGGAGATACCTTGGATGAGATGGTGAACAACGCCGCCACAGGTGCATGGCAAGATGATACCTCTTCCTCCACCTACGCTGTTGGAACGGAAGTTGCCAAGTACTTTGAGTCTGAATCCATGTGGTACAGTGGTATGATCATGAGCTACACCGACGGATACTACACTATCCAATGGACGGATAGCACCACCGATCAATACCCCGATGGAGAAGAGATGGATGAAATGATCAACAACGTCATCAACCGCGTGTGGGAAGATGATCCAAACTACCAAGCCTATGAAGTCGGCACGGCTGTCTTCAAGGATACGGACGACGACGAAGGTGGTTGGTGGGGAGTGATTACCTCTTTCTCCACTGGCGTCTACTACGTAACCTGGGACGAAGATAGCACCAAGAGTCACTTTTCGTACAGTGACATCAAGAGCTTCGTTTCGAATGCTGAGGACCTCTATGACAACCGTTGGCAAGATGGAACTGTCGTCTACAAGTACTTTGAAGGCGATGGTGCTTACCTCGGAGAAGTGGAAAACTATTACAATGGAATCTACACCATTGTTTGGTCAGATGGAACAACGGATGCCTACAGTGCCGCCGCTGTGGACACCATGGTTGCTGACGCATACGAGCAACTTGGAACCAGTTCAAGTAGCAAGAAGATGAGCGCCGGAGGAAAGTCTGGCACCTCTCTGTTGATGATCTGCGCCGTCGTAGGTGTGGGTGCCTTTGTCTTGAAGCGGAGGTTGCTGCGAAAAGATGCACCTCTCATCGAGGGTACGGATAGTGGCTTGGAGAACCACAGTTCCTACAAGGACCATCCATCGACAGAAAAGAAGATCGCTGAATTGCCTGATATTATCTGAGTTTCCTCCTTTCTGGATTGAACGCTAGTGTAGTGTTTCTTCCTAACTTGCATGTACTAGAAAATTTTCACGAGAATTGCTTGATGTTAGCTTGTTCTAATAATACACTCTATAATTAGTACCTAGTTATTTCTATTATTGGTGCATGCTCGGAGTACTGTTTCGTGCATCACTACTACTAACGTTAGTACCTTCGTCCTAGTACAGTAATATCAAGAGCTACGTGTTGTTGTGTATTGAAACCCCTCTATTAGCGCGTCTTGTACTTTCACAGCAGCATGATGTATTCTCGACAGTTGCAATGATAGTCTTGTTGCTGGGTTTCGGTTGGCCATGTTCGCCTTTTGATTCTTGTTGCGTGTTGCCTGTTGTGTTGTTGTGCGATAGTCATGGTTGATTGGGTGAGTTCGTGCGATAGATCGTCGTCGGCAATTCGCAGATGCTGCTGCTACTACTCGTAGCTCTGCACGATGTTGGTGGCGGGCAGTGGATGAATGGCGTTTGTGAAAAAGTGGAATTCGCTTGTCACAGAAGTGTCGTTTTCGCTGTAACACTTAAGTAGAGACGTCCCACGGCGTTCTTTCCACGGAACCCTCCGTGAAACTGCATTTGGGCGTTGATTTCTCGTCGTTGCAATAGGCAAATGCAAAAACAAACCAGTCAAACAAGGGAGACCCTACCAACAAGAACCCCTTGTTGCAACTACAACTCGGGAAAGTCCGCAAAAGACAGCGTTGTCACAAACGAAAGCTCTCAAAACCCAACGTAGATGTCAACATAGGAGGCACCATGCCCAAACTAAGTTGGTTCAGCAGAATAAAAGGCACACATCATCACAGCGACGTCCACAAAGAGACAACACAACATCAAAGTAATAATAAAGCGAACAATATGCGAAGACGAAGAAGTGCTTCCAAGAGCCAGGATGAACTCACGAGTAGAGATTTGTCAGACTCTTCTCTTCCGCTACTGGGAGGCAAGCCTGTGGTTGTTGTCCTCCAAAAGAAAGACATGCATCAAAGACTGGGATTTGCACTCGAACGATGTCCAAATACAGGAATCTTCTCGATTTCTAGTTTGGAGCCTTCCAGTCCTTTCCGAGACTCTCTCGAACCGGGAATGCTGATACTGAGCGTTAATGGTCTGGTCATCACTGGAAGGGAGTTCAGTGTGGCCCTTTCGGCCATTCGAGATTCCCTGGGCAACGTCATTCTCGGGGCTGAGATCCATGCATCCCATGGCTGTGGAGGTACAAAAGGAGTCGAAGAAAAGGCCTTAACAACAACCACCATTCCCCGATCCAGGCCATGGCACTACGAGGCGGTAGTGGCCAAGTTCTTCAAGGAAACGGAGGACTCACCCTTGGGCTTTACACTGTTGCAGGTACCTATATCCAATCAATCGGTGACGGTAGTCAGTCGAATTTCTACAGATTCTCCCCTGGCTTATTCGGGGCTTGTGGTGGGGATGACAATTACCAGAATCAATGGGATCGATGTCACTGGGCATGATACCAGAGATATACGTGGTCTGCTTCAAGTCATGTCGGGTCTTATAGTGATGGAAGCAGAACGTCAAGTTCCAAGAGAGGACTCTCCATCCACCGCTCACTCCACCGGAACTACGGCAAGTCTCACGTCCCATCACAGTGTCGGTGGAAGTCTATCCCATGGCATTGGGTCTATCACTAGAGAGGCCCCCAGTCTTGCCTGCTCCTCCAACGCCCATGTAACAACGTCAATATCACCGTCTCATGAAGGTGTGTGGGTCCACTACACAGTCACGGCTGTCAAGGAGACACCCAATTCCTTCCTCGGTGTCTTGATCCGCGATGACCCCACCAACCCTGAGACTGTCACCATTGCGGAAATATCACCAGACAGTCCTTTCTGCAACACGCCCTTGCAAGTGGGCGATGAACTTCTCTACGTCAACGGGTCGTGCGTAGAGGGTCTACAGCTATCCTACATTAGCCAACTCCTTCGGAGTGTAGTCGGTCATGTACAGTTGAAATGCCGACGATTCGAGTCCATGTCCTCCTTGGAACCAGCCAGCGATGGAAAAAGCGTTGGCTGGTGCTAGCTAGCTACCGGTAGCTACATTACAAGTAGTATGGGGAGTGAATGAGACTGAACAATCCCAGAATCCAATCGTGGTTGGTCTCTACCAATAGAAGAAAAACGGGGCAGGGTAATCCGCCAATAGACATGGAATTCACACTGTATTCTACATGCATATTGGAGCAATTGTAGTAACACAAGAATTGTAGCTAGTAGTTGGTAGTCAGAGAGAGCAGATGTAAACTCAATCTCTGTAATGGGCATTCTTCATTCATGGATTGGAATCCACAGATTCCAACTCCATCAAGTCATTCATGCCTTGGACCGAGCCTCCCTATTCTTCCTCTATCTACACAGAATCTGATATGCCACGGCCTAGAGAGGGTGCGCACCCTCTTAAGCCGTGGCTCCTTGTCAGCTAGATCCCATTCCGGCTGTGCAGCCAAAACAGTGGTTGTCTGTGAGAACAGGTACATTGGTCATTTCGTCTAGTGATGCAATATCATGAACGGTGCGTCCTCCTGTTTTGGTCCTCAATCCCATGCTAAGTTGTTGATTGAAATCGCAGTCGTATATCTGCAAGTTGAGGGTGACAGAGTGAGATATTTTGGAATGTAGAGACATCAAACGCACCGCCACCGGGAGATATTTTCCCAAAAGCAACGTGGTTGATAAACCTACCTTTCCATCCCAACCAACACTGATAGTATCCCGGCACATGAGGTTTTCTACTGTATCCCCATTGTAATTGCGGACCAATAGACTCATGTAATCTTCAAGCTCTCCTCGTCGGACAAGAAAGTCCGCAAACCGCTTGATCGGCATGTTGGTCATGGTAAACAACTTGTTAAACACAATACCGAAATCTTGGTTCAGCCGATCTTTGTATTGCTTCTCTAATTTGTCTTGTGGTGGTGGGAGAAATGCACCCAATGGGTTATAGACCAAATCCAATTGCAACTCCGGATCTTTGCCATAACCTGCTTCGTTCAACGCCAAGAGTCCAGCAATACTTCGATCAAAGACTCCACTACCCCGTTGTGTGTTGACATTCTCTGCTGAGTAACAGGGAAGACTGGCAATGACATGCACCTTGTTGGCTTTGAGAAACTCGACCAAATCCTCTTGCTGAGGCTCTTGGAGTACACTCAAATTGCATCGATCAATAATCTCTAGAGACGGCCGCATACTCCGAGCCATTTGTACTAGATATCGAAAACTCGAGTTCAATTCCGGGGCTCCCCCTGTAATGTCCAAGGTAGTGATGGACGGAGAATCTCGAAGCAGTTCGAGACATCTGGCTGCAGTTTCGGTGGTCATCATTTCGCTGCGCAAGGGAGAAGACTCGACATGGCAATGAGCACAAGCCTGATTACAATACAAACCAACATTGAGCTGCAACACTTTGGTGGGCTTTCTCTGAAGCAAGGGAGCTTTGGGTGCCTGGGGCTGTCTCTTTTCCGACAAGAACTTGGAAAAGGAAGGGATCCCCAAATTCCCTAAAGCTCGCCTCCGCTGTATCTTTTCTTCCCGTGTCATACCTTCGACTCCAATACTTTTGCGTCGCTGTAGTGTGTTTTGGAACTCTTGATCAGTTTCCAATTCCTTCAATGTTTGAGGGACCATGGAATTTCCGGACAAATCATGACGTCGCCATGGATTCTGTTTGTTGACCTTCTTCAGTTTGATGGTATCGACTTCCACTGGAGTAGAGCCAAAATCAGGCAAGGCGTCTGGTGGTGGTTCAGTAGGAGAAGCCCACAAGACAAAAGGCGGATTGGAAATGGACATAATATTATTGCGATACGAAGCACCTTCTTTTAGAAGGAAATGCACAGGATTCGGAACAAAGGCCTGTCCAGTAGGCAAGAGTTCACAAACTCCTGCGAGTAGTAGGAGAGCTATTGACAACATCATGAAGCTCCTCATTGCAGCAGTTCCATTGAATTCAAATAATGTACTACAAGCACTGTATTTCAAAACAAGGAATGGGAAACCAACAATGCACCGTTGTTGTTGTTGTGGTTGTTGTTTTTGTTGTTGTTGTCGGCCTGGGCAGGAATCTGCCAAAAAGATTGGGGCATGTTGTAGTGTCCGTTGTGTCGTTGTCGAACTGTTGACTCGTGTGACTACAATGGGTTCCAATCGAAGATTATTTTGTATTCGTCCTTTTCGACTCCGAAGGTTCGGAGTGCGAATCTGGGTAGCTTTGTACTCGGGGTAGTCTGCCCACCAGTCGGATGGTTCATGAAGTGTCTGCGCTCTTTTTATAGCGTTCTTCTCCACCACAGAACTTTTAGGTGGTGGTGGTGGTGTCGGTCGGCGCATCAAAAAACTTCTGTGGGAAAGTTCACCCACTGGCACCCTTTCTCCGTACTAAAAAGTACTAACGCAAGATTTGGATACCAACAACAAACGACGAACGACAAACGACAAAGGAATTTTGCCGTTCTTATAATTTATTTTTCCGGAAGGGTATTTTTGGATACTCCTACTACTGTTAGTATTTCCAACAACCAACAACCACTTTCAAAAGTACTTTGTTGTTTGCTAGAGCATCATGGTTGCCGCAGCCGGAGTTTTGGGGGTCAAAATGATCATCGCCGCCTTGAGTGGCATGGGAGCAGCTACTTGCTGTCACCCTCTCGACGTCATTCGCGTCCAAATGCAAACAGAAGGAAGTGAAGTGCAAAGCACCTTGCAGTGTGCTACTTCCATTGTGCAGCGTGACGGGCCTTCTGCCTTGTATGCTGGAATTGGAGCTGCCTACCTTCGTCAGTGGCTCTACGGAAGTTTCCGCGTTGGAGTGTATGCCTTTTTGTTGGAGCGTGCTCAGAATGTCAACATTGCCAATGGAGTCGATAAGAATGCCATTCCCTTTGCTACCAAGCTCCTCATGGGCTGCACTTCTGGAGGAATTGGATCCTTTGTGGGTACGCCTTCCGAGTTGGCCTTGGTCCGAATGTCCAACGATTCCAAGTTGCCTGCTGACCGTCGTCGCAATTACAAGGGAGTGGGGGATTGTATCTCTCGCGTCGTCAAGGAAGAAGGAGTCTTCGCCCTCTGGACGGGAGCTCAAGTCACTGTTTTGCGCGCCATGGTTTTGTCTGCTTGTGTTTTGGCCATTACGTCCGAAGTCAAGCTCAAGTTGCTTGCTACTGGATGGTTCGGCGCAGATGGAAAGCTCTTTGGGGGAATTCCCATGCTCTTTGCTGCCACCATGGTTTCGTCCTTCATTGCTAACATTGTCGCCAATCCTTTTGATGTCGTCAAGAGTCGCACACAAAACCAGCAACCCAACAAGGACGGAAAATACAAGTATGCCGGCATGATTGATTGCTTGCTTCAAATTATCCGGGATGAGGGTTTTGTCAAGTTGTGGGCTGGATTTTCTCCTGCCTTTATCAAGTTGGCTCCCTACACGGTCATTAGTCTACTTTTGACCGAAAAGATCACGGAGATGGTCACGGGCAAGGCTGCACTCTAAACTCTTTGGAAGAACAGAAGATCGGACATGCCATGGCTGGATTGATAATTTCCTGCCATGATAATGTGCGTGTGCGTTGGATATGGGAAGGGATCCCACCCCGTCTGGGGTTGATTGGAACTGGAAACTGGAAACTATATTTTATTTGTGGATGATGCAAACCTCCAATAGCGGTAGGAAGGTATACAGTATACATAGCCTCCCAGCCAAAAGTTTGGCTGTGATAAACTAGAGACTGCTACCAATTTCATGTGCTACACAAGAAGGTTGCACCCAAACTACCGGTAGCGTACTACTAACGTTAGTACTATCAAAGGTTGCGCCTTGTGTACTAACAGTAGCAATTCATTGCGTTCTTGCCTGGAACGATGTCATCCTGCAGTGAACAAAGTAAACGAAACAACACGTCCTCGGACCACTTTTCAACTCGTAGCAGAACATGATTTCGGGGTATGCAAATATCACCCAAAGGATCAAGCCAAAAGAGTCAATGAGGACCAAGAGCCTAAGGCTTATTCCACACTAATAGACCGCCGCCCCAACAACCTAGGTACATCCTTTCGAATTTCAGTAGCACAACCAGTAGCTTTTCTGGGGTAGGGCATTCATGGTTGCTTTTTGTGTTCGTTTTTTTTTGTCGTGTGCGTTGTGGTGGTTGTTTTTGTCTTTATCCATCACGATCAAAGCTCTAGCTCATTTACTGCGTAAAAGTATCATCTATTCTTATTGTTTTGGTTGACGCGGTGGCTGCTGTCCTCAACTCTACAGTAGAGCTACCTAGTAGAAATCGCCTTCAAAGGCAGGCTTTCCAGGCCCACCATCGTTGTCATCGCCATCGTCATCGGGTTCATCACGGAAACCAGTGGACGACACCTCGGTATCCCCGCGACCAATACTGTCACTAGGTTCATCACTGTAGGAAGCGCCCCCCTTACCCATTTCCAATTCGGACGTAGCCAACCGAGAATGGGTACTTGATTTTCTTCCCTTGCAGAACAAAGACTTGGAGATGCATAAACACAAGGTCACAATAGCAACGGATGCCGCAAGCACAACACCTCTGCAGGATAGGGAGGTACATGAAAGGGTCTCCAATTCCTCAATTTTCTCGTCGTCGTCTTGAGAGGTTGGGTTTGCCTCGGTTGGAGTAGGCTCAGGTTCCGATGGACTGGGCGCATCCTCGCCACCTTCATCGCCACCGCCATTAGCTTCACTATCTTCAGTTCCTTCTTTCTCGTTAGCTTCAGCATCATCGCCTTGTTCATCCTCTGCAACCGGCGAAGCACCCGGAGAAGCCTCTTCCAAATTACCGGTAATCTTGAACTCGTATCCATTATCCTGCATGAGTTTGGTGTAGTCACAATCACTCTCTGCCCAACCCAATCGAGCCTCCTCAGCATCAAATAGGACATTGTGGCCCATCATGGCATTGGCTCCCAAGACGGAACCAGATCGCTCAGTGACATAGAATCGAGGAGTGTATTTGCCATCTTCAGGGTTGTATTCCATGTAGTGGGAGGGAGGAAACGCAAGGAGGACATCATGAGGGTGCGTGTTGTCCAAATGTCCGGCCAAACCAGGGGTGGTGTAAGGGTCCATGTCGGGATTGCTGTCCTCTTCGGCTTGCATTTGGAAAATGACAGTGGGTAAGGCAGCCAATTCATCGGCCGTGAGTGTGACGGCCGTATTGGAGTAATCTCTACCAGTCATTTCCTTGAAGAGGGTCTTGAATGCAGTGGCAACACCATTGTTCCAGTAGGTGTCGGTGGTACCACTGTCGACAATGACTCCTCCTGAGTTGAGAATCGTTGAAGTAACAGGGACTTCCTTGGCTCCTTGGCCATCATGATCCAATTGGGTGACGACTGATTCACCAGCTTCTCCCTTGCGGAGCCACATCTTCCGGAGCTGGACACTATAAAAACCAGATCGACCAGCGGATGCCTTGGGAGTATAGACCATGGGGGTGTGATCGAGACGTTCATCGACACCACCCAGCGTGATAGCTCCGGCTTCTGTTCCTTGTCGCTCGGCGGTAGGGGAACGAGAAAAGCAAAGACTAAACTTTTTCTCATCCATCTTTCCGGCTTCATACATTTGATTCCAAAAGGCTTCGGGACGATTGTCCATTCCCATAATTCCATCGGCAAGCTGCGTGACAAACAACTTGGTAACAAGCGTCTGACATCCAAAGATGAGATCAAATGCATTGGACTTGGCATGCATCGGATCAATGTCTTCATTTCCTTCATCTTGCATGAGAGCTAGTTCATGAGGACCTCCCAAATAACAAGAATCGGTGGCTTCATAGGCTTCCCAGCGAGATCCTTCGGCATATCCCATTTGCACCTTGCAGATATCGCCCTTGCACTGGGCTCGTTGAGAAGTGCAGACTCCATCGTCACAGGTGGACTTGGCAAAGGTAGAAGAGGCAGTCTCATCAAAGAGACGATCAATGTGATAATCAGGAACTCCACATTTCTGGCATTCAATGCAAGGAAAAGCAGTGATTCCAGATCCTGTATCCACAATGACTGTTTGCCGTTGAGGAGGACTGCCGCACCACAAATCGGCATAATGCGTTCCGTATCCTTGATACAAAGCACCTACTTGTTGGGCTTCTGCTCGTCGTCGGACAGAAGAGTTGTTGTTGTTGTTGGAAGAACTCGAAGCATGAAGAGCTCGTTGACGTCGAAGTCGTTCTTGTTGGACATGATTTGGAATCAAGGAAAACGTTTGCATAGAATGCACCAAAGTCACAGGTGCTCCAATCGACCACAACAACAAAGAATTGACGAATTTCATTCTTCTTCTTTAGGGATAGATGACGCTTAGATAGTGTTGTACTTGTATTGTGTTGTGTTCTTATAACAACACAACAATCAAACAAGGAACCACCTACGCAATGTCAAAGTGAAGACGCTGCGAGAAGGTAGAAATGTATTTTGGTTGCTGTCGTCCTTTCCGTCGTTGCCGGCGCTGCCACTGGCACAACAACACGAAATGTGGGATTCACTTGCTCGTTACTCCCCGCGTGTCGCTGCGACTGTCGTTGATGACAGATACAAGTACACGTTTACCCAAGACCCACAACAACATCCAACGCCCATTTTCCCTCTTCCTCAACTACTGTACCAGTACTATTGTTGTTGTTTGTTGGAGACGACGACATCCATTTTCCCTGGAAAACAACCACAACCATAACCACAACCACAACCAACATCTGCAATGAAACATAGGCTCCGTTTGTTTCCTTGGAGGGATGGATTCGATTCTTGTTGTCAACAACTGGAAAGTCAACATCATATTGTGACAGCATTGGAATTGGTGTTTCCTACTGCTGGTAGCGAGGAATCTTTTGTCGCAATGGAAAACACCACAGCCACAATGTTGGAATCTCTTGTTGAATCCGTACAGTCATTGCCTCGTTTGGAGTATTTGTTGCTTCGAGTAGAATCGGCTGCTGCTCCTATTGGTTTGGAACATGAGGCAGTGGAGGATGAGGATGGTGACACCGATAGTCGTCCCAACAACCACCATTATCATGTATTCACCTTGCAGCAATTGAATTCTATCCTTTGCTCCTTACCCAAGTTGATCTACTTTACCTTGATTGATTGGCCAATTCTTGCCGATGATTTGGACATTCAAGGCTTCTTCGAGTCTGTGAGGATACATCCCACTCTGCAATCCGTGGTCCTCCAAAAATGTTCCGTGGCCTCGCAACAACAGCTTGATTTGATAGAAGACCATCCTGTGGTCAATGTTGTTGTCGTGACACAACCCAAGAAAGGTGGTGATTGTCAATGTACGGTTCAACAATGTCGTGTTCGACCCGAGGCGTCTACGTCATCTACCAACACGTGGTTGCACACCATGTGGTCCTACTTTTGTGCCATTCCCAATGCAATACCAGGATGTTTCTAAACGTCTCTGTTGATATTATTATTGGTTATGATTTCGGTGGTTTACATTACAATACAAATGTCCCTTTGGGTGGTGGTGGTTTCAACCTTCTGTTTTGTGGTTGCTCGAAACGCCTTGCGCTTCTCCCAACTTCATTTTCAGATACTCTGCCGATGTGATGGGTGGGTATTTGGGCTCTTCTCCTTCGGGGACAAACTTGGGGTGCACGGTACAAAGGGTAGATGCATCGGGGTCGACAAAACAGGCAATGCTGTATCGATCGTGTTCGCGGGCTTTGGGATGGACAATCACGCGATGAGCCGTGGCTCGCCAAACATCATTCGTCCATCGAGCCATTAGTGCTCCTGTATTGACCAATGCCCAAGAAGTCTCATCCTTCTCCAATGTCTCCAATACACTATCCGCAAAGACCACATCTTTCCATCCTGTCACAAAAACCTCATCGTCTCGTTCCACATTGGACGCACATCCCAAATCGGCGCCTTGGATCGACTTCATTTGGAGACCCAACGATGCCTTATCATGGGCATCATGGACAAATAAAAATGTATATAGACCAAAATCTGTATGCTCCCCGACACGAATCGCAGAACGAGCATTGGTTTCATCCGAAGCATCGGCGGGACAGGGAGGGTAGTGAAGCGAACGCATCGTGCACAAGTCCATCGAAGACAAGGTACTGGAAAAATACTCCGTATCTAATCCCAATCCAAGAGCACAACATTTTGCAAACTTGTCACTCAAACTACCAATCTCTTTCCAAAACAAACTTGTCACATCTTGAAATTCAGGTGTGGTTCCTTGATACCCTGGATATCCCTCCTTTTGGGGATTGCGAACATTGAAGCATTCCTTCAAATCAGGACCTCGACGACGATTCAAAGCTTCGTGTCCGAATCCACAGTATCCAATGTTCAACACAGGATCCAATTTCTTCAGTTTCTCTTTTTCTTCGGGGGAACCCGAGAACAAATCTTGCGAGGCTTGGAACGATCGTTCAACGAGTTCTTTGGGAATTCCAGAATTGCGAAGGCAAACAAAGCCATACTCTCGGCATGCCTCATCCAACGCTTGAGCGGCGCGAATCTGGCCTTCGGTAGGTACTTCTCCTACCTCTGTTAAAAAGGGAGTAAAATCGACAACAGGCAAAGCGAAGGAACCATCGGATGCAACCATGAGACCACTATCAGTGGTGGTAGTGGAAAAGATCTTGTCGTCTGTGCTGACTTGAGGAGGCATTCTTTCAATCTTGATGAAGAAACTGTATTGGTTGTTGTTGGTTGGTACGGTATTATGTGTTCCAGCAAGCAATCCAGAAGGCCTTACTCTGGTGCAACCAACTCTCCGCGGTGATGTGCAATGAGCAATGAGAACTTCCTTGATCGAGTCGGGAGTTTTTCCAAGTCTAATGAGTCAAGTTTTCTTTCTTTTGGCTTTTGATGTGTTTGAGATTTTGAGAGTCGATGCTACTATCTACTACACATGATGCGCCTATGAAGTAAACTTTGTCTAATTGTATATTGTGGGTGTATGCAACCAACTATTGGTAGCATAAAATCATCCTTCACAAATGTTTGTAGTATACAGATGGTGGGAGAAAAACCTACAGAAGCTGGCCCACCACATAATTCTCCTCGTCCGACTCGTCGGTTTCTCCCTCTTCGTCATCATTTTTCTTCTTAGTTGGACTGTCTTTGTATGGTTCAGACATTTCGTCAGGCTGCCAAGGTAGCTTTTCAATGACACCGTCCATATCTTGAGGCATAAAGAGTATCGCCGGAAGGTCCTCCTCCGGTGATGGTAGGGACACTCTTCTGCGCCGAAACAATCGCACGCAGTGTTTATAGCAGAAACAGGCAACGCCCACGACAAGTATCAGAATCATGAAAAGAACTCGAGGTTTCGTACTCTTCGATGACAGGTTTGACGCGTTCTCCTCTGATTGGGAGCTGCTTGAATCGTTGTCCAATTTGTCGTGACCATCCAAGGCGTACTCGTCTTCTGTTGATTTGACATCACTGGCACCATCATCATCGTCGTCGTCGTCGTCATCATCATCATCCTCGTCTACTGTTTCACCAGCAGCTTGTGTCGGGGATTCGGTGGATCCTGTCAAGGAGAGTTGCCATCTTCCTTCATTGACCATGAAATCGATTTTGGCAAGATCAATCCATGTTTCTACAGTACCATTGTTCCATAAAATGTTGTAGCTCCGATCTTCCTCTGAAAATGTATCCAGCGTCCCCCAATCCGTACCGTAGACGATTGTACCTTCTTCGTATGCCTCGTATCCCGCGCCAGCACTGGATACAAGATCCGCGACTGCATCCTCGTGCTGGAACAAGCCAGAGTCACCATCGGACCATACGATCGCGTAGCCATAAGACCTTTTGTCGTATTTGTGAATGGATCCAAAATACCACTCTACTCCAAACTTCTTTCGTACAAGAGTTCCAGTAGCGTATGGTTCGAACAACCTAGCAGCAACCACCATGCCATGAAAGTCCATGCCACTTGCGTATTGCATCTCCGTTGCATCCGCGTAGAATCGCACAGTATACATGCGAGTGTCGCTGTCAAACACTGTGATGTTGCCCCACCAGTACACATCTTCATTTTCCATGTAGACTCTAATTTCGGTACCCGGGGTGTAAGGTGCGTGGGATTTGGCATCGTTCACCATGGTGTCCATGATTGACAAATCGTCATATTCAAGACGTAACAGTCCATCTCCCCATTCCACAATGTATACTCTATCATCCACATCAAACATTTGAATAGTTCCATAGAGTACTCCAATTCCATCCCCAAACTTATGACGAACCAGCGTGCCGTTGGCGTAGGGGACATAGTTGGTGACGGCCAGGACCATGGTATCTACCTCTGCTAGATCGGCGAACGTATCTTCATCTCCATCCGACCACGTAATCAAATATGTTTGATTGGTTGAGTTGAACGAGGTGACATTCCCGAAAAACCATTCTTCGCTGTCCAGAAACTGTCGCCGAACAACTGTCCCTTCGCTGTGTGGTTTGTAGTTGACTCCCGCCGACAATACACAATGATCTATCAGTGGAAGTCCATGATACGGTTGATCCAGATAAGTCTCGGTGGATCCATCAGTCCATGTCACCTCATAATACATGTTCACTTCATCATAGGATGACAATTCTCCAAAATACCAGCCATCAGTGAATTTCTGTCGAAGGGATGTCCCAATCTCGTAGGGCTCATAGTTGTTGGCACTGGTAGCGTACCGATCCATGACAGAATAGTCCGAGGAGCCTAAAAACTCGTTACTGTCGGCAAGCTGGAAGATGTAGTAGGAAGAATTGACTTCAAATTCAATGATTTGACCCCAAATCCATCCGCTGGCTTGTGTGCTATCTTCCTTTCGCAACATGGTCAATGGCTCATATGGTTCATAGTTTTCAGCTGCAGCTTTAACTAACAGTTCCACGTGCGTCAAATTCCGGGTCATAACCTGCATCCCATCGTCCCACACTATGGAATACACCTCGAATGTGTCGTTGAAATGAGTGATACTTCCAAAGTACCATCCGTCGTCAAAGTGACCTCGCACTGGTGTACCAATTTCGAATGGAGTATAAGTAGACGTTTCCAGAGCCCTCAATCCAGCAGAGACTCCAACATTGTAGAAGGCCAAGGCGATGGGTACAACAGTGAGAAAGAGGTTCCACACCATGGTTTGAGATTGAGATTGTTTTGTGCCTTCTCAATGAATCCCTGTTGCCTGAAGCCCTCCATAGAGTGAGGAACTGTTTGTTGGCGGCAAATGAATCCCTGATACAAGCATGTCGGCAGGAACATGGGACATAGTAGACGTTGGCACTCATGTGTGTCACTCCATCTGGGTATTGCTTCATTCATCATGTATCTATTCAATGCATGTGCTACAAAAGTATAAAACCCGGTTTTTATATAGGGCGCCTTGTCACATGAAATGTGATGGTATTTAGCTTTACGCTGACGACTCAGACACCACCTTGATGAGTCGTCCCAATGGTCACAACACCTTGAGTCCGAAGGCAAGCAAGATACTGGAAGCAGAAGGCATCAATGTCCATTACTGGTGCTGTAGTAGTGCAACACTACCAGGAAGGTACGGTATTCGTACCTTCTCTGCACTCTTAGCAATCTATAGATCGTAGATTTCAGCACTAGAAAATGGACCATACCATGACATTCCTTCTTGTACGTACCGCTATGTCCTCACTACCCTCAAAAAGTTCTAGTTCTTGCTTGACCTACTACTGACATGTATAAAATGAATACTACAAAATGAAAACATGCTACAACTTAAAAGAGCGATGGTGGCAGAAAAACTCGTCTTCTGTGTTGTTACGGGCCTTGCCTGACGAACTAGAGTACTACTAGCACTAAGTTGGTAGTTTTCACCCCACTGCCCGATCGTACTATTCAAATTCTTCTGCCACAGGTGGCTAAAAGAGTGTTTAGCGAGTGCACTCGAGTAGCGCCCAAATCATTTGTACCTCCTCTCCTTGACACCTCGTACGGTTGCAATGTCGTGGTATT
The DNA here is from genome assembly GCA_016586335.1 of Nitzschia putrida. Classification (NCBI taxonomy): domain Eukaryota; phylum Bacillariophyta; class Bacillariophyceae; order Bacillariales; family Bacillariaceae; genus Nitzschia; species Nitzschia putrida. The sequence goes on along the minus strand of BLYE01000043.1, from coordinate 61,720 downwards.
CAATTTCATACGTACTTGGCACAAACCTGAAGCTAAGACCTTCTTTGGTTGTCAAAGAATCATCTTCCAGCACCATACCGTTGACACGACACGGCGTGGTGAGTGAGCAAGGAGTCAAGAGGCAACCACCTGTACACGCGGCGGCGGTGTGGTGATTGCAGAAGAGGCATTGTCCTCCTCCTGGAGCACAAACTTTGTTGGCCAGTGAAAGTGTTCTATTATCCCCCCTTAGTTGCGTGTCTTCTACCTTTTTATCAATGCAACCATGTGTGGCTGCGGCTTGTTTTTCAAATCATTGCCCGTGAATTCCAGCAATTGTAGGATCATGACCATTGATATAGGAAGTGAGACCAAGAGAGACAATTGACACCTGGGAAACACCATTCTGACGTACTACTGTCCGAGGAGTAGTGGGACCTTCATTGCAAATAGTTTTTGAAAACAGAAATCCGAGTACAAATTGTCGCAGCAATGAGGTCACTGGGGCGAGTAAACTGGGAGGTTCGCGTTTTTTTGCGACAGACAGACGAACCTACCTTCTGTACTCGTGCGTGCGAGGAACTTCGATTGGCGCTCATTGCCCCAGCAGCAAAATACGTACGTCAGTGGTGTCAAGAAAAATGGAGAGTCGAAACTTCTACTTAACACTGAAAATATTGAGAACTGGGTCCATTGCAATGACGCTATTCGTCCTACGAGAGTTTTAGTACTCACAGTCCAAACAACGGCTTCAACCCGAATCCTTTCTATATACATCAAGTTCAAGAAATATGCCTAGCCAAGACGAAGGTCCAGTCGCTGACGTAGGTCGGGGAGGTCACTTGAGCGAAGGAAATTTCGGTTCAGATGATGGCCACAAAATTTCCAAAGGAAAAGTTTGGAACAAGAACAATTCAAAACGTCAAAATGGCTTCTTACGTTTGCAAGAGTTCATCAGATGCTTCCTGCCCTCTCAACTGTACTACCCTTGAGGAGTGCAATGCTTGTGGCTGTGTTGTTGTCGATACCAACGAGAGTCCCGGTGGCAATGCCGCTGATGTAATTCTTTGTTTGCTGCCAATTGCGTTCCTTTTGGCTGCTACCTTGAAGAAGAACCCTCTTCCTACCACTGTTTCCCTCCCATTCGCAGCATTCATGTTGTTTATGATCCGTGCTATGTATTTGGGATCTGACCCTTGGCTATTGTGCGCCTCTGTTATCAGTGGATTCCATGAAGCCCTTTCGCCTTTGGCAATCATGACCGGTGCCATCTTCCTTTTCGAGACTATGGAATCTACCCTTTGCTTGCCTTACATGTTGCGTGAATTGAAGTTGCTCTCCCAAGGCCACCCAGTTGCTGAGTTGATGTTGCTCTTCGCCTTTGCCTACATGGTTGAGGGAGCTGCTGGATTTGGAACCCCTGCCGCATTGGGTGCTCCTATGTTGGCTTCGCTTGGTCATGACAAGTTGGACGCCGTTGTCTGTCTTCTTATGATGAACACCTTCGCCACTGTCTGGGGAGCTGTTGGAACTCCTGTACGTGTTTTTTGATGACTTGGTCTCTCACTGTATTACAATTTGGTCGACTGTCATCCTCACTCTTTCCATTTCCGCTTTTCTTTCAACCCTGCACAGATTTGGTTCGGTTTCGGCCCTCTTGGACTCACCGAAGACGATTTCCAAGATATTTCCTACAAGGCTGGAGTTGCTTTGTTCATGTGCAGTTTGATCTTGGTTCCTGCTCTTGTCCTTCGTGTATTGGTCCCCTACAGTGTCATTGCCCGAAACATTGTTTTCGTGTACTTGGCCCTTTTCTGCACCACTTTGCCCTCGCTTGGTCTTTCCTTCGTCACTTACGAGTTCTCTTCGTTGGTGGGAGGTATGACCGGATGTTTGGGAACCGCCATTTTGATCTCTTACAAGGTTGGACTCAAGCCTTTTGAGGGAACCAAGGGACACGGAGAGGAAGACGATGCCAAGGCCCTTGAAGACGGAGCTGAGAAGGCTGAGGAGGAAGAGGTTGAAGAAACCAACAAGGCCGAATCGACCGAAGAGGAGGTTGCTGCCAGTGACGACAAGCCCATGACAGCCGCTGAGAAGCACGCCGAGGCCGAAGCTTTGTTGGGACCTCGCAAGACCATGAGCGAAGGATACATCGTTGAGACCATCAAGCGTACTTTCCCTCTTTGGTGCACTGTCTTGCTCCTTGTTTTGACTCGTGTCGAGCAAATCGGACTTAAGGATCTGTTGACCCGTGCTGACCCTCACTTTGCTATCCACTTTGGTCGCTACGGTACTTTCAAGTTGTCCGCCAGTTTGGTTTTGAAGCTTGAGAACATCTTGGACTATCCTTCCATCAACTGGACCTTTGCCTTGTTGTACATTCCTTTCATCCTTCCTTTCTTCTTCTCATCTGCTGCTACGATGTTGATCCACAACAAGGACATGCGCGCTTCTCCTATTAGCATTTTGGGAAAGACCTTGTTGCGATTGCAAAAGCCAGCTGTTGCTTTGATGGGAGCCCTTGCCCTTGTCAAGTTGTTGGTGAACCGCGGAGAGGCTTCCCCCGCCTATATCATTGGAACTGTGCTCTCTGATGCTTTCAAGGAGGGATGGATCGTTGTTGCTTGCTTCGTTGGGTGCCTTGGATCTTTCTTTTCCGGATCTACCACCGTCTCCAACTTGACTTTCGGAGGAATTCAATTGATTGCTGCCGAGAATATCGGAACTTCCTACACCGCCATGTTGGCTCTTCAAGCTGCTGGTGGAAGTGCTGGAAACGGAGTTTGCTTGAACAACATCATCGCTGCCTGCGCTGTTGTAGGCCTCAACATTGGAGAGGGACGTGTGATTGCCAAGACTGGTCCTATGGTTCTCTCGTTCTGCGTGGTCGCCACTCTTACCATGTTGGCGTTCTTCTTCCGATTCTAAAATGTTGAATTGTGGAGTCTTGAAGAGAGAAAGCTATTGTTGGTTTCTTGGCCATCTTTCATGTAATACATTTCAAATACTATTATTCTAATGCAATCGTTGTTGTAAAATTGTACTAGTAGGTACCGTACTCGCACCAAGTTGTTTTTTATCCAAAGTGCATGTTGTTGCTGTTGTGGGGTTGGTCAAAAGATTTGTTGTTCACTTGGGGAGTTGACTGTCATCAGTCATCAGTGTTGACAACATGGACTCAAAAGGCACTGAATCAGACCCAAATCACTTGGCTTGTCACCTTCGAGGGAGGAATTCCACGCCCACTCCTGCTTTTGAGACCTCGACACGTAGAATCAACTGATTTCGAAGTACCAACGCTCGCTTTTTGGGAAATCTACGACCTCGAGCCTTCCTTTTCGAGTTATTTTGAGGAGTTCGAGCTTTTTTCCATTGTAACCATTGCACAAAATATTTGCAAGGTGGAGTTCCCACAGGCAGAGTGGGTGTTGGTTCACCTATAAAGGTTTCTCTAAATCGTACCAGATCGACCCATTTCCGTTTCTTCCTGTACTAGAAGGCTTTCTAGTACTCTAAACGACAATGTCAGATGAAGAGGATGAAATGATGGACGAGAAGGAAGTAGAGAATGAGCAACAACTTCTAGCCACAATGGACCCTGCTGCAGCAGCTTTGCACATGAGCAAGAAGAAGCGACTCTGTCGGTACCCTGTAAGTGGACACTGGGTTTGATTTGCTAGCGGTCTTTCTCTATTGGGTTGGGATGACTGGTACAGGTTGTTCTGCAGCAGAGGTGACACCAATTCGATCTTCAAAAAGTGATCCTTTAGTTGCTCGACTTTGTGAGCCGATGTTCTGTAGACCAGTGAACTCATATGATCTATTCTTTCTCTTTATTATCTCTCGTTTCCAGGGTTGTACAAAGGTGATCAAGTCACAAGGGCACTGCCAGCGACATGGAGCCAAAGCAAAGCGATGCAAGGTGGATGGCTGTGACAAGCAGGCACAGGGAACACATGATGGGATGTGCAAACGCCACTGGAAGGCTACGCATTTCCCAGGAGCTACCACTGTCAAAGAAGATGAGCAGCCTCCACCTCCTGAAGGAGTTTCTGTTTATGATGGAGTCCTCCCGAACTCAATCAGTTATCGTCCAGGGCAAGTCAACAAGAGTTACCAAATCATGAATGCAGCCAATGAAGAGGCTGCGGCGCAGGATGGCGGCGATAAGCCAGACTCAGACAATGGTCAGGAAGCTCAACCTCGGATACCTCCTAGTGGTGTCAGCGTCATGCCCTTGGTCGAGTTCCTGCGAGCAGGATCCACCAAAGAGCCGGGATGGCACCGCAATGCCGAGCGACGCGCCAGAGGCTTGTTTCCCATTAACAACTTGGGGGTTCAGTTGGAACCATGGGAACGCCAGTTGGTAGGTATCCTATTCTGTCGTATTACTGGTTCTATGTGTTTCCACCCTTATGCTAACACTCTCCTTGTCTGGTCCAGGCATTGGTCGAGATTTTGCTCCTCAGTGGAGGCACTCCATTTGCCAGTTTCAAAGATCTAGCACATGCATGGGGACGCGAGAAAGGTTTCCATCATACTTTGGCCAGCAATGTGTGTGAACGCCGAGGTGAAGTGGAGCGAAAGCGCCGAAGTGACGCCGGCAAAACGCTGACGGACGAACAACGTGAGTCTTTCCGAAACAAGTTGAAGCGCTCTAGAACGTCACAAGTGTCTCCTGAAATGGGTGGGGATATCAAAGAAGAGGTCGTTATGGATGGCAACATGGGTGTTACTACGCAAGGAGGAGACAACACCGAGCTTGTCGGGGGGAGCGAAATCGTTCACATGAACCCCGGCGACATGACGAATTCACATGCGGTGTAAGGGATTGTTAACGTGTTGTACAAGTTTCACTATTACTGTAGTAGGAATCATTTTTAGGAACTCTATACATTGAACTTTTCACAATAATACACGCAGTCAATGCAATGGCACCATTGACATGTAGCTGTAGCATTCTAGAACAGAGAAGTCAAGTAGTCGGCAGTCAGACTATCTTCCATAGATCGCCTGATCCCCTGGTTCGGCCCAAGACGCTCCAGTGGAAGTGCCTCCTTTGGGGTAGTCTCCTACAGACTTGGAAAAGGCCAATGGATCAAACTTCTCACGCTGTACAGATCCGAAGATACTCCAATGTTTGTGCAACTTGTGACCATCGGAACCGCTGTGAAAGGTGCGATAGACATACTTGATTTGCCAAATTTGATCAAATTCGTTGCCCTTGTAGTCCACAGGACAACCTTGAAGTGGGCCACATCCTTTAGAAAGCGAGGGAAAGGGTTAGGGAATCCATTTTCATCGTAGGCAGTGCGTAGTATGATTCATTCTTGTATTTGACGTACCAAGGTGTTGTGCCAATCGAGGGATGTCGGAGTGTTTCCAGGCTATGAGGGTCATTTTCCCACACATTTCTCCTCCAAGAATCTTGGTGAGAATTTCATCCGACATGGGCTTGTCATCAAAGGTTTCGTAGTCCTTGTTGATCTTGACTCCAACCTTGTCGGAAACACGAGCCACCGTCTCAATTTCTCGGAAATTCTTCTTTTCATTGAGTTTGCCTCGACCGGTAGCCTTGAGTGCATAAATGTCCGTAGGAGCTGGCCATCGTTCCTTTCCATCTCCAAATTGCGTTGCCAAATACGCAGCCCGCTCCAAACCGTTGTAATTGCAGTGACTTTTGAGGTTTCCTTTTTCACAATGGCGAATCAACATAATGGTGGATTCACAACCTTCGGGTGCATCAAGCGTGGACTTTGGAGAAAGGTGGATACTCGCGGTAGCCTTGGGCATGTGCACCAGAGAAGCCGAAGCAACATTCTGGGCTGACAATCCAGAAAATCCGTTTTCCAAAAAGTTATCGAGCCAGTCGGCATCGACGGTTCCAGCGAAGAGTAAAAGACCGGTGGTCACCAAGGAAAGGATCACCGAGACACAAAGCCAGGTGCGAATGCGTGGCTGACAAATCCAAATGCTGGAACTGGTAGCTTGGCTGGCATCGTCATCGTAGAGCTTGGGAGTGTAAACGTTTGTTTTGGTCCATGGTAGAGTAGGTGTCTGAACATTGGGTTGATTCAAGAGAGTGGACTCGGCAGCCAATGGAGAAATGGTGGGCATGATTTCCTCATCACTGTAGTTGAAACCAGTAGACTCGGAATAGGCCAACGAGTTGCTGGAAAACTTATTATTGTTAATGTTTGCCTTTAGGTTGGTGCCTATAGATTGGTACGACTGCAACATGATGGCTAGTGGAATCTCAAGGAAACAATTTTGTGATTCTGTAGAGATCGTCCCAACGGAGTTGCACAGGCTAGGTTGTCTTTGGAATACTGTGATGGCCAATTTGATGGTCAGTTTTTGACGTGGAGGAAGCTGAAGGCGATGTCACAACGACATTTGGAATCGCCATTGGCCACGAAACCATACGGTATCTCTATGAATCTACCCATTTGAATCATGAGATTCATGAAGGTGCAGACGAGGAAAATGTTTAGACCATGATGTTTCAGAAATCAAAAAATCATCTATCTTTAGTTTGTAGCTTCGACATCCATTCGTTTGTTCCCCTTTTTGCTTAAATTTACCAAAACAGAATTCTCTCGTTGGATGGGTGGAGGATTGAATCGCCATTGAATGTGTCCAGCAAAGGCGGTCGCCGCACGGTCGCCGCATTGCCAAGGTGGAAGCATTCGTAGGTATGAATGAGAACAATTCATACCAATAATACAACATACAAACACTCCAACATTCATAACTTCACTCAACGGATACACGAACCACGGCACTTCCGCCGTAGCTGTGGTAGCCAACAAAGCAAGTAGTCATTGTCGCCGACAAGCAGCGCTTCATCATCTTCTACGCAATCGTTGACTCTTGGAAGCTTTCACTACAAGGAGATTACCAAGAAATCAACAACTATTCAAGTGGAATGGCTTCCTTGTTGGGATTTGGAAGTCCTTCCAGTGCAAAAAGCGGATCCAATGAGAGTAGAAACAAAGCAAGTAGCAACAATGGAACTTCCCCAGAAGCATCGGAGGACAAATCTCCACATTACCATTTCTTGCATTCCATGATTTTGCCTTCTACAGTCAAGATTCAGAAGGAACTCAGAGGTCGCAAGTTTAAGGTGCGCTGCCTTACATGCTTGTGTTTTGTTGTTGATTGACATTATCGTCATGATGTGCATTGTGTACATGTGTGTGTACATGATGTACATGGAGATTTATATGTCATTTGTTGTCATTTGTTGTCATATATGTTTCATGGTTGTGTCTCATGTGTTATTTTTGTATTTTTGTGTGTTCCGTCCATCTTCCTGTACAGGAGGTCCAAGCCAAATTGGGAGAAGCCGTCATGGGTTTGCACACTTTTCAATACGAGGCTTGGCCACCAGAAGGTGCTGACACTTCCAAGTATGCTTTGGGAATGACGCAAATCCAAACATCACCTCTGACTGGGGAAACAGCACCTGTGACCGTGGAAGCGTCTGTAGATGCCACCTCACAGGAAGAGACACCCCAAACTACCCCTGTCAAGAAACCGTCCTTATCCTTGGACGATCATTTCCGAGAGCAGGATAAAGTTGCAGTATCAGTTGAGGGCGACGATGATCAATCCATTGCTCCCCTCGATACGGAATCCGTAGTAGGAGATTTCCCAACTACCCCTGGACCCACAGATGATGACGGTTTGAAATCCTTTGATGAAGTTTCCAGTAGTGCTAGTACAGTTGTCACCCATACTTCGGCTACCACTGCTACAACTGCTACCACAGTTTCGGTCGTGTCGACAGGCACTCCACTCAAACCCAACGGTCCCCGTATTCATCCCAACTCGGCTTCGGCGTTGGAGATGCACCCTGGTATTGTCCAAGCACTCGAAGCCTACACTATGGTCATGATGCATCCACAAAAGACAAACAAGGCATGTGAAGAGGCCTTGAGTTGTGTCACGCAGTTGGTTGTTCGGAATTATGTCAGCGGGAAAGCCGGTGGAAAGGATGATGAATCAGGAAGTGGTCCCTTGTACCGAGAAAAGGAAAGCGATGCTTCTCCTCCGCCTTCACTCTTACATCAGCTCATGGTTGCCATTCAGAAGTGCGGGGAATCCAATGCGGAGGGTGTCCAGAATCAAGTAGTGCAAGTGCTTCGTGAGCTTTTGACATGTGGTCAGTGTAGCATCCACGAAGCCAGTATGCTGCTTGCCGTTAGGAGTATTTTCCATGTCTATCTGGTTACCAAGGCTCCAACGGTGCAAAAGGCTGCCAAAACTGCACTTTCCGAAATGGTATCGACCATCACCCTGCGAATGGAGTGCCCCGAAGTGCACTCGGAGTCCAAAACAGCCCTTGATGATGCAATCAATGAAACCATTGCTCTGTATCATACAGACACATACTATCTCATGAGATCACTTGTCAAGCTGTCGTCTAGGGAACTCCCTGGTATTGATGATAAGTCTGTTACTCCAACCAACTTTTTGGCGCAGCAGTTCTTTACTTCCACCCCAATCGATCCCCTTGCTTTGAACAACAAGGTTCTAAGTTTGGAACTCCTGCTTACTATTATGGAGTATGCAGGTGATGCACTTTGCTACGGTGACAAGTTTGTACACTTGGTACAGTCACAACTTTGTGTTGCGTTGATAAAAAACTGCATGTCCAATCACTCGCAAGTGGCATTCTTGTCGCAAAAGATTTTCTTCGTATTGGTGCACAAGTTCAAGGCACATCTTCATGACGAGATTCAAGGTTTCATGAAAAATATCTTCTTTCGGGTTCTCGACTCGGACAATTCTTCCTTTGAGCAAAAGGCGTTAGTACTCGAGTCTCTCCGAAGTGTCTGTAATCAGCCCCGTCTCTTGACACAAATCTTCTTGAACTATGATTGTGACATGGGAGGTTTCAACCTCTACAAAGATATCGTGCTGTATTTGACAAAGTTGAGCGCCAAAGCTCCCCCCACCGGATCATCCAGCAACCGAAACAAGAAGGACATTGAAGAACAAGTCGATTTGCGATGGGCGTCACTAGAAGTTTTGGTTTCTGTTCTTCATACCATGTTGATTGCTTTGGGTATCCCCCCTAGCAACATGGAGATGAATGATATTGCAGGACAGCGCATCCGAGACGCCCTGGATTTGGCATCCCTGGAAGATGCGAATAATTTCTCGGTTCACTCTGCAGCCATGTCAACCATATCAAGGTCACAACATGGAGACAAGAAGCCAGATGGCCAAACCAACAACCAAGAGCTGACTGTTGAAGACCTTGCCAATAGACGACTGCAGCAGGTCCCCGAAGAAAGCGGGAATGAAAGTATGGTAATGAACTCTTCCATGGCCGACGTCAGTTCCAATGTCGCAGGGCGCATTGTAGATGCGTTCGAGTCCAAGCGCCTTGCAGAGCAAAATTTCGAACTTGGAGTCGTCAAATTCACACTCAGCATCAAATCTGGCTTGAATTTCTTTATCGACAATGGTTTTTGCTCCTTGGATGCCAAAGAGATCGCCTTGTTCTTTCTTGACAACAAAGAAAAGCTTGACAAGACCCAAATTGGTGAAGTATTGGGCAAAGAACCAGATGCAGCCTTCGTCAAGAAGGAGGTGGACAAGGAAAAGGGTGGTCCCGGGTTTTATGTCGCAGTGCTTCATCACTACATCCAGGCTATGGACTTTGCAGGCCTAATGTTTGATGACGCTATCCGTTTGTTCTTGAGTGGTTTCCGCTTGCCTGGTGAAGCCCAGAAGATTGACCGAATCATGGAAGGTTTCGCGGAGCGGTTCACCGTTCAAAACGTAGACGTGTTTCCAAATGCGGATACTGCTTTCATTCTTGCGTTTTCCGTCATTATGTTGAATACAGATTTGCACAACCCTTCCATCAAACCAGAGAGACGAATGACCTTGGAGTCGTTCCTCCGCAACAACAAGGGAATCGGTGAGAACGGAAGTGATTTGGACAAGGACTTTTTGACTGGAATCTTTAACCGAATCAAAGCACAGGCGTTTTCGTTGAAGGAAGACGATGCCGCGAGAGAGAAGGCTGAAGCAGATGCAATGCAGGATTCCTTCTTCGGTGGCGAAGGAGGTGGTTTATTGGGTTTTGGACTCGTCGGAGCGCCTTCTACGGAGGAACGAAAGCGATCTAAGTTCAAGAAGGAACAAGAGGAGATGATGTCTGCAACAACAGAATTACTTCGTCGCAGGAAGAGAAAATCTGCCCACTCGGAAAGAAGTGAACTTCGTGACGTCGACCCAATGGATGTGGTCAGACCTATGTTTGATGTAACGTGGGGCCCTGTTGTGGGTATCCTATCACAGATGACTGAGATGTCCAATGATGAAGGTATTGTTGCCGTTTGTCTCAACGGTTTTGTGTATGCCATTCGAATCGCGGCCCGCTGCAATATGCCTTTGGCGAGGAACACATTTATCAACTCTTTGACAAAGTTCACACTGCTTGGGTCAATGAAAGAAATGAAACCCAAGAATATCGAGGCCATTCGCACCTTGATTACAATTGCATCTGTGGATGGTGAATATCTATCTGAAAGTTGGGGGCCTGTTTTACAATGTATCTCAACATTGGCACGGATGCGAACGGCTGCATCGGGTTTGGCCCCTGATGGGTCATTCCTCGAGGATGCATCGAATGCCAAGGTGTCAACACCAAAACCACAAGCTACAACAGCACGCTTCATACAGCCAACAAACAAACAGAAAGTTGAAGAAACTATCAAGGAGGCAGAAGAATCGAATCAAAGGGCTGTTTTGGAGTTTGTTTCTGAGCAGTTGATTGACAAAGTATTTTCTGCGACGGTGAACTTGTCCGCGTCAAGCCTTCTTGATTTCATGAGACAGCTCGTACTCGTTGCCACAGCAGAGATTGAAGGTGACACGAAGAAGGGAATCACTGGTGTAGCCTCAGGTGGTACCAGTTCAACACATGGGGAAGACGGGCCCAGCATTTTCTGTCTACAAAGATTGGTCGAAGTGGCAGACTACAATAGGAGCGTACGTCCTAGGTTGGTCTGGACACAAGTATGGGAAATCCTAGGCGACTTTTTCTTTAAGGCAGGGTGCCATCGCAATGCAATGGTCAGTGTTTTTGCTATCGATTCGCTGAAGCAGCTAAGTTCAAAGTTCTTGGAGCAACCAGAACTGTCTGAATTTCATTTTCAAAGGACTATATTGAAACCTTTCCTGATGATTATGCAGAGTTCTGGTACGAGACAGGATATTCGAGAGCTAATTTTGCAATGCGTCGATCAAACTGTTAGCAGAATGGGTCACAATCTGCAAAGTGGCTGGGGTGTCTTTTTCGACATTGTGAAAGCGGGTGCCCATGACAAGAGCGACAAGATTGCACTTCTGTCACTAAATATTCTTCAGAGGATGTTGGACAATCACCTGGATCAGCTTACCCGACTCGCGAAGGTGGACCCCGAGATCACTGACCCAGAACAGATGTCTGCTGTTGAAAAACGCAATCGAAATTCCAACGCTGAAGATTTTTTGGGAATGTGTCAAACTTCCTTAGCCTTTATCCAGCTCGACGATTCAGATGAACCGCGTCCTCTTGGTGTTGCCATGCGGGCTCTTTGTCACATGGCAATCTATGCTGACATCATTGCAGGGGGGGTAATTTTGCCTCCATGCGACGACACCCAACACTACTCTTATGCTGGATTGGAAGGACAAGAGGCTGCGGAAATGGCTCTCTGGCGCCCGCTGTTGGAAGGCCTTGCACGGGGGGTTCGAAGTACTGCAAAGAACCGCGTAGGTGGAGTTGGTTGTTTGGTACAAAGAGGAAGCGTCCTGGCTCTTCGCTCTGTCTTGCTTCGGCATGGAGCTTTGCTGTCGAAGCATCAGCTAGAGGCTGTGATGACGCAAACCATTATTCCTGCCATCATTGAATCTGCCGAAATCGACGACACACCGGTTGTTTCAATTACGTCCGATTCCCCTGCCCTCACTAGTATCGACTTCTTGGCCATGCCTCTACCTGTACCTCCCCCACGGTATGATCAGGGACTCTTGAAATTTGAAGAAGTTGCTCGTGGTGTGGAATCGGCGCCTTCTCGTCCGCTAGGAGCTTCAGAACTACTGCTGGAAGCCTGTTTTGCGGACATGCGCCATGGTGGTGACGGAAACTTGTCCAATGTTTACAAGTTTGCCAAGAAGGATATTATGAAAGATGGCGAGGATGAACAGCCTTTTCCGGATAGTTGGATTGCGACGACAGCTCCGATTGCCTTGGGTTTCATGACGGATATTGTTACTGAGCTGGCTTTTCCGCACGGAGCTGAGGGCGTTTCCCTTCTTTGGCCTCCTGTGGCAGCGCTGATGAAACGTTGGTGTACTGGAGACCCGACAACCGGGTGGATGCCATGTGAGGCTCTTGTGCGTATATCTTGCAGTGAATTAAACAGATTAGCCAGCAGGCTTGCGTTGGGCTTGGGTGCAATGGATCGCTCTTTGGCGGTGTCATGGGCGAATTCCGTGGTGGCCTATCTAAACACAGTGTTGAACGAAACATTGAAAGTTGAGACAGAAACTCAACATTCGTTGCTGCAGGCGAAAATTAACGCTTACAACATGAGCAAGAGCAAAAGTGAAGGTGATACCGACGAAATGGACACGCAGTGGGTATCAATGGTTCCAGCGCTAAAGGTGAAGTGCATTGCCGTGCATCTCTTACAGCAGGCGCTTTCGTCGTTCGAGGAAGATGCCATCTTGTCATTGCTGAGCGGGGACAATGTTTTGGACATCCTTCAAGGGCTCAGCCATTCCAGAGAATTAGCTGAGAGCTTGGTAAGAAACGAAGACTTGGCGCATGCTTTTCAAGAAGCTGTCCTCAGCCAATGGGGCGATGGTGATGAAATGGGAGAAGAGGCCTTGGTCAACATTGCCAGGCTCTCGCAAACGCAAGGAAGTCCCATGTTTTTCCTAACGCAGGCTGCAGGGGCAACCGAGGCTTCGGTCAAGCTGCTCAGTGTCATGCTGGCACACCCAGTTGAGACTGCCAACGGATCACAAGATCGAGAGTCGTTTGCCACTCCACACTTGATGACAATAATGAATGACGTTCTTGTCAAGTTTGTGGACTCCGAAACCAAGGAAGGTCACCGTCTTGATCCTAACGTGTGGAGAAATCTCCATGAAAGTGGTATCAAAGTTGCCGTTTACTGCACATCCTTTGCACCTGCAGTGGTGGCAATGCTGAACATTATTCTGGGTTTTGAGTCGCATCAAATGCAAGCACATGGTCCTTCTTTGTTTCCATTGGTATGTCGCCTTGTGCAAGTCCAAAGTGATGAAATTCGTCGCTTGGTGCAGCGTATCCTAATCGACAAGTTTTCTCCGATGCTTGTCGGAGGAGATAGACTCGCTGTGACTATCCCACCTGAAGGCCCAGATGACAGGGTACCGTAGACAATGCTATCTAGTTTCCATTGAATCCAAACATAGAGAATTCGTAACATTGAACCGAACCTAGCAGCACGAAACTATGTTTCCCAACTATTCAGAGTCCGCACGTTTTTGGTACGACGTGCTGTTTGATACTACACCACACTGAAGCCCTAGGTACAGTCGGTCGAGACGAAATTCGGCACAGTGCTGCCCAGTGAGCCCTTCAACAGACTTTCGCGTATCTACAGTGTCTCTCCATCCCCTGACAGAACCTTTCGCAGTGCACTCATTGGCAAAGACTGACATGTCTGGTCTTGTTCGAGTGAAACAGATATCCCGATTGACATCCAAGTGGAAACCTAGACTTGCAATTTTGGGAAGGATACTTTCCTTTACAAATCTTTCGGAATGCATCACTCTGCCTCTAGTTTGTTTCATTCTGGCCCTCTCTTCGATAAGTTTGAACCGCTGTGTGGCCCAAACTTGAACCCCACGAAATGGCCCATAGACCATTCGGTCGTTCACAGGGAAGAGACAAAAGCCAGGCGTTGATATGTATTGATTGCGCTCATCAAAAACCCCACGGTCTCGCATATAGATATCAAGTGAAGTGAGGTACATGACATCGAGCCGGAGCATTGCAACTCTCGAATAATTCCGGCCTTGCTGTATCGCACTTGAAGTCATCAACTGAAACGAGGTCTGTATGCTATGCCACTGTTTGACCATGTTTTGGATGGAGGTGAACGTATAAGATCGTTCTTTGTATGGGAAGTATAGAGGCTTTCCATCGGAGTGGTTGGCTGTCTGGTAATGCAGTATTTGAGGGCGATACTTGTCCCAGAATTGTGTTTCTGTGTCGTTGGTGAACATCACAACTTGAGTGCGGTTAGTTGTACTTCCCAGTTTGTTGACCTGTTGTTTGTGTACTCTGCGAACTGCGTCTTCCAGTAGAAGTACACTCTTTGGATTCAGATGACCCCCGGTATTTTTTCGACCAGGATCTTCGTTGTACTTTTCATAGAAATGAACATAGATATCACAATTGTATCGGTGGTTTGGTATCAGAACGTTGCGAACAATGCTAGGTAGAACCAGTTCTTCAAAGGCACGTGGGAGCCCAAAGAAGCAAAGCGCGCAGGAATCTGTCGGGACTCTCTCCAAGTGCAGGTTGGATTGAACTTCAAGAGGCGCAAAGGAGATAGTAAGAGCGTTCAAAACTATGAGCAACAGCAACCACAACACTGGGCGAGGGACGCCTCTCGTGCTTCCTCGAATCGGAGAAAACGAAATCCCCCGTTGTTGACTAGCTTTGGAATTCTCAATGCTTTCATGAAAACGATGAGCAGGGATCATGCCAATGTTGCACAATCCAACTTGTATTGATGAGGCGAGCGCTTGGCTGTCCAATGGCTTTGGTTGGGGACTTGATTTTTGGGCTTGGGAACTCAAGCCAGAACCATTCGGATCGAATGGGTCGTGTCTCCACCAGTTTCTGAGGATAATACACGAGCATCCGAATTCTCTGGCATATCTTGTTATGTATATATGGCAGATCTTGGATCCATGTCTTGGGATGACCTCGACGCGTAAGAACGACTCACGCTTGCTCACAAATCGTTCACTGACCTTTCCGGCAGCAGTCGAAACGAAACCATGCAAGGGGGTCAACCAGAAAACGAGCCAGACTTGGAGTTACTAGCTCGCAAGATTGCCAAATGTGATAGGTTGCTAAAGAAAAATGGCAAGAACCACAAAGATTCTGCGAAGCTTATGACCAAAAGGTCAGGATACATCGCTCAACTTGGAGAGATCGCATACCAGGCGGCCAGATCTTCAATTGTACTGGAGCTGGAATCCCCCAAGGGTGTGAGGGATAAGCTAGGTTCTTCAAGGCTTCAAGCTTTTAATGATTCCTTCGCTGCGTTGGAGCTGTCTTCTCCAAACCTAGGTTTTGTTGCCGTCAGTGACAAACAGGGCGTTGGAGAAGGAGTCGTTGACCCCAACCCAGCAGGTCAGGATTCCGGGATTGATTTATCCAGTGAAACACCAAAGGAAGAAAGTTGCGAAGTTGAAGAGGAGCCCTCAGAGCGCGATGAAGTTCCTGATGACTCAACATCGCCTGTTGAAGAACCAGCTGCAGAGAATGCTGGTGAAACGACTGAAGACGAATGTGAGGATGCGTCACAACCAATGAGTATTGACCACCTACTGGCGTCTATTCCCGATGCCAATGATGTTCCGTTTGATGAAGACGTTGCAGTCCAAGGAAACCCCGAGAGTACACCTCCAGTCAACATCGAGGAATCTATTGTTGACCAAAACACGAATGATGAACAAGGTGTTGTGCAAGACACAAAGGGTGAATGCACCGAGGCTACGGAAGTTATCCCCATAGCTGAAAAGAGTATGGCTGAAGAAATTCCTCTCGACAACACCGACACGGACAATACTTGGGAGGAAATTCTACCAGAAGAAATAGAACGGAAGAGTACAAATATTGAACCAGACTTTGATGGGGAAGGTTCTGTGTCCAAGCTGAGGGCAATGTTTGATTCACCAGTCTCAAAAGCTCAACGAAGCTGGAAACCGAGAAAAATTGTCGCTGAGATTGCTCCAGTAAATCTCCAATTCGAGGATGCATCGGATGTCAATGCAGAGGCGAAAAAACCAGTATCTCACCCCATGGTGGATGCATCGCAGCTCGCTGGAATGACAGCTTCTGCCCATGATATTGATTGTGATGTTGTTGCATTGGTTTCTTTGTATCCAGAGAGTTTGTTTGACCATCTCCCTAAGCAAAGCCGCGCAATGAATATTTTCAAAGGAAAGGGGATCAAGCTCGTCTACGTGGACGGGTCTAACCCGGATGAGAAGTTGCGAAGGAACGAACTATTTGAAATCAGCGGTCGCAGAGGACTCTATCCACAATTGTTTGTACGAAATCGGGCAATCGGCAAGCTTCAATATTTCGCTGATTTCGACAGAATCGAACTGCTCAATGATTGTGATTCGTTGAAGGCACAAATCGATATGGCTTGTCAAGGAAGTGATGCCTAAACTCGTCCACCCAAATCTCAACACCTGATTTTGTTCCAACTTGTATTATGTGCGCAATGCATATTGATTGATTCTATTATAATATTGTATTCTCTAGTAGAGGAGGGTTGATAGTAGCTACTCTTGGATCCTCGTTTCTGATTGTTTGTTGCCGAAGAAGACGAGCTGCTATAGTCCAGCTATTCGTACGTTGACATCGCTGGCTTCGGGTACGACAGGACCTCGCAAAAAAGCTCGAGCACTCGAGTTCGGTCACAAAGCCTGCTAGCCTGAAGCCATCAACAACAACAAGTAGCAAGCGATAAGCACCCAAACTGTTGTAACTACCTCCAAGATCAAACCTGAAACGAAACCTGTTTGGATCAAGCACTCCAAAGGTTCTATTCGTGTATTTGTCTGCTCTGAAAAATGCAGCTTCGGGATGTTTTGCTATTCGCAATCCTTTGTTGTCAGTATTCACTCGCCTTGTATTGGGAAGTTGGCACAAAGGTTTACAAGGAATTTGACAGTGGATGGCAATTTGGCGAGATCATCAAATACGATGCATCAAGTGATACCTATGAGGTTCAATTTGAGGGAGATGGAGGTTTGCAAATCTACGAAAACAATACAACACTTGCGACAATCGTTCACCTGGCAGAAAGCTACACACCATTCGAACAAGGTCAACCTGTAGCGCAAGTATCTGACTCATGCATCAAACTGGGAGAAATAACATCATGCGAGGTATGGCAATTCTCTATCTCTCTTTTGCTTTGTTTCGTTTCTGCGATTTGTTCACTCATCGACTTGCGTGGTGTAGGGATTCAACTGTACCATTGTATGGGAGGATGGCGAAAAGGAGGTCATCACAGACATGGAGCTTCTCAAGGACATGGTTTTGGCAGCTGGAGCCTATTCTGATGATATGACACAGGCTCCCATAGTTGACGATGACGAAGACAACAGTGCAAATCCTGTGCTCATCGGTGCCGCGGTTCTGGGGTTTGTTGTAGTCGCTTTTTTAGTGGGACGTTCGCGTCGCGCGGCCCAACTAAAGCGTATTCAACAACCAACGGATCTCAAAGAGGACAAGTTTCAGGCTGGAACATTGGAACTTCCTGAAGTTGATTAGCAATGGGTGGTTGAATCTGACCACTGCTGGTTCAATTGCTTCGCCTCCACCTTGACTACCAGTTGCCTAACTGGAAACTTGTTGATATGGACAAAAGATTGCAGGAATGTCAGTGTTGTTTTCCTCTATTAGTGTTGTCACCAATGTGCCGGCCGCAATTTAGTATCATTAGTTCATTCTAGACGTTCATATTAGACAGGAATTCAATCCACCACAATTTCGCACTATTGCATGGGTTTCAGCCTGGGCTTGAGACTTCCCCTCCTAGAAACCTCGAATTGCATTTCCATCCCTCTCGAACACGGGACGAATTGCACAGTCTTTAGAGAAATCCTTTTGGGAGATTTGGTTGGAATGATGGCCTCCATGATTCCCTTGGCCAGTCCAGGTAGCGTGTCCCTGCACTCTGCTAGGATAGATGCTTCACGGTCCGCAGAAGTGATCAAATCCCACAAATTGAACACTTGAATTCTCGGAAGGTCTGGAATGTTCAAAGGTTCCAGGTTTTCTTTGGGGTGGCGTTTTTGGTAGGCAAGTCGTCGCTTCTCTTCACGGAGTTTCATGTTGGTCCAATCCTTTTGGAGATCCTCGTAGTTCATGTAAATCCTTGGCCGCGAACTAGCTCCGACCCACTGGCCGATGAACCGTGGACGAAACTCCATTTCGGGTGCGTAAAAGACTGGAATACCTGTGTATTGGATCATGTGCTTGTTATACTCAGTGAGGGGCATGAGGTTAACACCGGCCATCCAGTTTCGAAGGGGGCGAAGAAATGGAATCCAATTCATTTTCACATCGGGTGGCAACAAGAATGGGTACTCTCGGATTGCATATTTCGCCTGCAGCGATGCAGTCCTGTGCATTAATCCCACACGATCACGTCCCGCTCCAAAACGGGGCGAAGGGTGATCCACCGTCAGGTTGCCGCGGCATGCATAGTAGAGTTGGCGCCATGAAGGTGACAGTTTATGTCGCAATACACCACCTTGGGCAGGATCTGGTAGCTTTCCAGTACTCTTTTTTGCAGGGTTTCCTGTGAGCAGACCACTTGCCAAATTGCTTCCTGATCGCAAAGCTTTTCCCAAGCTTGATACGGAAACCCGAATGTTGTCAGGATCCATCTCGTAGTATTGAGCCATATCAGCTGTCCCAGAGAGGAAAAGAAAAGAAAGTGAGGAAGACGAGCAATCCCAGGTTATCTACAAGAGCGAGCACGAATGCACCCACCATGTGCAGAAACGGCATCTTCATAGTCGGTGTAATAAGCAGCAAATTGCAGATGTTCGAGGGAATGTGACATGAAAGATGCAAACGGGTCAAAATGGTCAGTCCTTTCATTGAAGGTATCAGTTTGTTGCTCATAGAAATTGGACACTTGCTCGTGGGTGAGATAGGAATTTCCAGTTCTTGTCGTGACTTGAAACACTGGCATTTCCATCAGCTGAGCGAGATGAGGGGCAACGCCATCCGTGTTGATGAACGCTTCCCTGACTAGGCGAATGAAACTCTTGTTCTTCCGCCGGGCTTTGCGCAAGAGAGCCTTGGCTTCAGGTGACAAAGGTTTCGGGTTGGAGCTGCTTGTACTTGTACTACCAGCAGAAGTAGTAGCAGTAGCAGTATTATCAGTAGTAGTAACAGCTTGTGTAGCACTGTTGACTTGAGCACGTGCGCCCCCATGCAATCGGAGGAGGTTATGAAATGTCAGGGATGTGCTCGAGACAGAGTAGAGATGACAAAGGCAGATTGCAAGTGCCAGCGATTTGGAGTTTTTTACTGTTAGCCAAGTCATGTCGAGAGATGACCTCCACAGGTGGATCCTCAACAAACTACCGTAGAACTACAACAATGGTGCCTTTCCCTCTCTATTGTTCGGCACGTAATAAATCAACGCTTGCCATGAACTTGTGTGGTTGGGGCATCCACCAATTTCATGGGGGAGGGGAATCTTGAATGGAAGACTCCCCTCTATTTCATTTTCCCCAAAAGTTCACATGTAATTTCTCCATCTTTTGTGCTACTCTACTACTAGAGTGTCGCAGGTAGTGTAACGAACAACGAACCAGCAACACTGTGGGTCCTGTAGACTGAGAAATGAGTTTGGTGTACACTTCACCCAACCATCATGGCAAAGGCCCAAGGCATTCCATCTACATTGGAGGTCGTTCAGAGGCGAAATCATTGGAGAAACTTCGGAGATGGGGAGTGACGAGGATTTTGAATGTGACTCCAACCAAGGAAGTTGCCATTCAGGTACGAGTACTGTACTGTACAATGCATCACGAGTAATAAAAAGTTACAGCATAATGGCATGGTGTCTTGTTTGAACCATGGTTCCTTGATCAGAGCCAGCCTGTTCCAAGTCTCTCCTTGCGACTCACTACATCATCCATCGCTTCCTACATACAATATTAGGCAGGTGTAGCGAACTATTTTGAAAAATCACATCCCAAGGAGTTTATCTACAAAAGGATTCCAATATATGACGACTCCACAAGCGCCAACTTATTGAAAACTCAATACGAGGAAGATATTGTGTCGTTTATTTTCAATGGCTTGTTCCATGGGAGTGTTCTGGTTCATTGCCGTCAAGGAATCAGCAGGTCAACAACATGCGTCATTATGTTCCTCATTCGGTACGAATCCATTTGTAATTGGTACTCGTGCCTGGCAATGCGGCTAGGCCTGTTGTAGAATTGAGATGTCCTGATTTGCAAACTCACAATGTACTTTGACATTGCAGGAAAGTTCATTTCACTGTACAGGAGGCCCTTCAAACAATTCAACGCAGGAGGCCACAGGCCCAGCCAAATCCTGCCTTCATGGAAATGCTAACTGCTTACCAAAATGACCAAAATGAGTCACTTGAGGCAAAACCGTCTGATACAATCAAGCGCCCGAGGCCTGTTGGTCCAGCATTGCCGCCACAAGCGGCAAAGAAACGGATGTTGGGACCTTCTCGCGGCCCGAATCCAGAAACATCCAACGTCGGGAACGGAAGCTCTGCTGAGATAGGTCCGGCAACAGTTGGCGCGAAAATTGATAGTTGCAATGATTTGGTACAGTCATCCCAGGGTGTCAATGCCTCTGGAACTCCTAATGAGTTATTGAACCAAGAGGACGAGGAGAGTGATGGCAATACGCCTCCTGACAAATAGATTCTCAAAATTTGTTTTCTGATGGACAACACCATCATTGCTGATGATACTGGTAGTGTACGTACGAATCCTGCAGGAATGGGATGTCAAAATGGTTCAAACTCAAAAGACCACTTGGGCTTTTTCTTGAGAGGCATCCAGACACTTTTGAAAAGAAACATCGTCAATTTCCAGCAGCTGGTACTGCATTTCTTGACACAGCATTTGGAATGTGGGCCTTCCTGACGACTCTCCGAAGCATTTGGAGGCATAAGACTGTAGCCGTACCGGCATGCCGGGGACCGGCAATTCCGGTCTGTCTCCCCTTGCAATCTCTGCTACTGACAACCTGTTCTTCTCTCCTCTGAAAACTTCCCACATGAACACACCAAAACTATACACATCAGAAGATAGTCCATATGGTTGGCACTTCATCACCTCTGGACTCATGACGCGAGGCGTCCCCGTAAGACCAGTGATATTGTAGCGATCTTCAAGGAATACTTCCATCGATGACGAAGAACTCTCGGACGTGCGGCTTTCAACACGGTCTTTGGCCTTTAGTTCCTTTGCCAAACCAAAGTCAATGAGCTGATACGGGCCGTGTAGTTTACGGCCAACATTTTCTGGCTTCAAGTCTCTTAGAAGAATGCTGTGATTGGAAGGGGCATGTCGGATTAGTTCAATTTGTAGAGAAAACAAACTAACTTCGTAGTGTTTGACCAAAAATAGAACACGTACCAGTTTCGATGCAAGTACACCATGGCTTGGGCAACATCATGTAGAGCCAATAACCGCTTGGACAGTATATCCCGTTCACTTTTTTGAGGAGCAGCTTGAGATGTTTGGAACCAAGGGAACAAAGAAAGACCAGTGCTTGCTGCGGCAACACTCTCACCAAGCTCGTTGTGCCAGGAGAGGATATCATCCGTCAAGGACACATCTAGGCGGTCCATCAAAATCATAAACGACTCAGAACCGGGATTCCCGACGGTGGCATGTAGCTGAACCACATTGGGGTGGTCCAACCTACTGAGGATCATGGCTTCTTTGGTCAGATCCTTGGCTGCCTCAATTTTTCTTTTTGGATAAAGGTCAGGACGAACCTTCTTGACAACATACTTGGTAGACGAAGCCTTGTGTCGAGGCTTTGGGCTTTTGGATGGGGGTGTTTCCGTGGAGGAACCCTTGATTTTCTCTCGAAATACACTACGCACCAGCTCCGATTGGATGGCACCGGGAACGGGGGGAATGCTGTCATCACCGGCAAATTGTGAGCAATCCCACTGAAGCCAAGTGGTTCCTTCTGAATCAATCATATTCTTCTGCAGTACAATACGA
Organism: Nitzschia putrida; assembly: GCA_016586335.1. Taxonomy (NCBI): domain Eukaryota; phylum Bacillariophyta; class Bacillariophyceae; order Bacillariales; family Bacillariaceae; genus Nitzschia; species Nitzschia putrida. The sequence continues at coordinate 39,676 of BLYE01000043.1, read as the reverse complement.
GTGACAATCAGTACAAGGCCAAACTCGCCCATTCCAATTCTATTTCCAATATGAACCTCTAAAGCCAAGAAGTGAGTGAAGAATGCGTAAAGGTGTGTGAGTGAAAATGGAGAATTCTTGGAAAGTTTAACATAACAGGAAGCACGGAAACAAAACTCACCCGATACACTCAAAGGCGCGATGGGTTTAGGAGGAAGATCTCTAAGGAAAGCACTTTGAAACTTCATCTCGGAAAGGAATTTGTTTGTGACTTCTGTCATGGCTAGAGTCTGACTTCCTTGCGGTTGTTCACATGTTTCACTCTTTCTATACCTGTGAAAGAGTCGCCTTGGCGCGTCAACACTCATGTTGGTTGATCTACAAACAATCTGATTCAAATACTTCCAATTCCGTCGTCTAATCTGTCAACATTCTATCAAATGATGTTGCTATCGTGTCAAACTACTATGGCTGTCTTCCGTCACAGAAGGGTCTTGCCTCTTGCAATGATGACGTTCGTGCGGCACAGTGGTACATACGGCGCCACATTACCTGATCCCCTACGAGATTTCTACGATGGGAAGAGCTAATCATTTTAACCAATCACCTCTATTGCCCTTCCAGCATTGGCACATCAACTTGCAACGCATCGTCTGAGCGTCGACTCCTCGTCGCTTCAATCCCCTCAGTCATCCACCACAAAAATATGCGTGCTCTGCTCGCTACGTACAAGTCTACGACGTGGCCTGGTATCCACACAGCAACCACATAATAATGCCGACATGCCGACCAAACACACAAGCAAGCCACAATGAGGCAAGGAGGATCCACTGCCAAACCTAACATGAGGTGAGTCCATCACATTGCCGGGCAGAGTCGTTTCTGCTGCGAGCGAAGAAGTGCTTCCAATGAGGATACAACTGTTATCCCTGTCTGATTTTTCAGGATTGACAAAAGCATATGTAACTTTTCAATTTCTACCGAGGAAGAGCACCACAAGTGACCTGACTGCCGACCCTTGTTTCCCCTCTCGATTGCATTGTACTAATCGTGTGGTTTGGATTATTTATTGCAGCTTTGTCAACCTTCCAGTTTCAACATGACAGTCCGAAGAGTTGTCTTTGTGGATATAGATGGCGTGCTGTTGCCCTTTCCTCATGAAAGCGATGGCCACCTTTTCCCCCATACAACCCTGAAACCACTCAAACGCCTTTGGGAGTACGTCACCAATAGGGATCCGTCCGGACCAGTGGAATGGGTACTGTCGTCCACATGGAGAGTCAAGGCCTCCTTCATTCGCGACATTGAGCAAGCGCTTCATGAGTTTGGGGTTCCCATTGTATTTTCTGATATCACCGATCCAGCCATACATTCCGAGAGGCAATGGGAAATCTACGAGTGGCTAGCCACGCAATCAAAGAAGCATGCAGGCGTGAGTATTCAGCAAGGATTTGTCTGGTTGGCGCTAGATGACGAAGAACTGCTACTCGAGGAGAAGAATGAAAGATACAAAGATCTCTTCGAGGGCCATGTGATTCAAACGCTTAGTGCCACTGGACTGTCACAAGCAAATGTTGATCAGGCTATCGAACTTTGGGAACAACAGTTAAACAATATAGCACGCTGAGGAGATTGTCACTGTTGTCTGGCCTACTGTACCGGTAGTAGCTATCGTACCACTACAACGCTACTTTTGTGATACTACAAGGTGCACTGCCGATGTGATTCCAACTACATCATGATGTGTGATCCTATCAAGTAGAATATGTAAGGATATGCCTAGAGATAGATATCTTCCAAGCTAGTCTGATACGGCTACCAACTCAATAACACCATCCTCATTCACGACGGTGCGTAGCTTCTTGTTGGGAGATTCTTCTTGTGAACTCTCCTTGTCCTTGCGCTTGGTACCTACCACAAAAATGGGAGCAAGCTTCTTTGTCGAACCGTTCGAATTCTCTTGGGCCTTGGGTTCCCCTACTTTTTCCAAAACAGAGATTGCTTGCATGGAACCAGTGTTTTCAACAACATCAGTCACTTTGCTTCCTTTGGAAAGAGGCTTGAATGCTGTGAAAAATGACCGAAGACCAGTCTGTCTCCCCCCACCCTTCGGGGATACTTTCGACTTCTTTTCTTCACCCCCGCTGCATTTGGCCATGCTATCCATTCCTTGTTTGCGGTGACGTCGCTCCTCAAGCAGTCGGAGCGTCTCTTGCGCTTCGTCAAGGGTATGTAGTTCCCTAACAAGTTGGTTAGCCTTAATTTGAATCGAAGCCTTCGAAAGATTCAAGTCTTTTGGAGACTTCTTTTCGTTGTCCTGCAATAGCAAAATCTTAGAAATCAAACATGCCTGCAAACAGCACAGTGCACATGCCTGCATGTACTCACCTCGGTTGTGTGACCAAACCCATCGACGTTCGCAAGAACATTCGAGAAACCATTCTGATGCAATCGATTCAAGAGAAGCAAGGAATGGTCAACAGTATCATGGTTCCACCAGTTCGGACACTTCTCCCATGCATCTCCCAATCTGGACGACTTCACCATTGCTTCGCTGACCAAGTCAGGGAAAGTCTCCTTGGGCGTTTTCACTACCAACGACCGCAAACGCGTCAGCATTGCAATTTGAGATATCACTTGCTTTGCTGACTTCTTGTCCAAGAAAGCTGCAACCCGAGTTTGTCCCACATCGGAATTTACCCCCAACAAGTCTGTCGTCGAAAATGCCATAGTCCTACCGGCTCCATCGATTATATTGAACTCAGTGCCAAGATGTTTGAGCTCTTTACTAAACCACCCCAGTACCTTTGCCCCCAAGTAGTTCTCATACTTGTGAGCAGTCTTGGCAGGGGGGCCACCAGAGCCTGAGTAGGCGTACCTGCGGATCTTCTCGACGAGCATAATGCTGTGTTGTACAAGACGAGTTAGAAGTCCGCAATTGCCAAACATTGCCAACCTCCCTTCTCAACAGTCTTACCTCTTCTTTGCAAATGGAACGTTTGTCATCTCCGAACACTGGCGGAGCGCTTCCTCTGTGAGTGCTTCTTCCCATTCTGCAGATGCCACCCTTTTGGCCGCGTCCACACTTGAATTAGTGTCAGTTTGGCCATCCAACTTTTTGAGGGATACTCTTACTCTTTGCACCTTCTCTTTGTAGCCAAGATGTGACTCCCTGACTACATGCTCCAAAACCTTCAGTGCGCCTTCCCATGAGGTGGTATTATCCTTTGCGCCGTCAAGAGTGGATGCACTCAGAGGAAGCCCGTCCGAGGTGAAAGTCAAAAGCACCAAGGCTTCAACCATTGTCAGTTGAAGGCCCATATTAGGGTCATCATGGGTGGCAAAAAACTGGGGGATTCCGTCGGAACTCTTGTCAAATGCCCGTTTCAACGACCGCAGGACCGCCTTGTCACCCAAAGCTCCATCATCCCTACGAGTTGTCTCTTTGCGGGTCGTAGGATTGACTTGAGACTGTTGTTTTGCAAACTCTTCAGATGGGAACATAGGGTCACCTGGGGATTTGGGTTGTACAGGTTCCAAACCTACCATGGCGCGAATCAAGTTCTTAGCAGGCACTGAGGTTGTACCGTAGCTTCGAAGGGCGAGCTTGATTTGGTCAGCAATCTTTCCGTAGTGCTGAGGTCTGCCGAGTGCTTTTGAGCTTGGGGAGGCCTCGAAGGCTTGTTGAAGCGCTGAAGCCTCCTCAATTGCCAGAGAACAAAGAAGACGCATTTCGTCGCCTACTTTGGCAAAAGAACTTTTCGCCAAGCCCCGTACCATCTCTGACAAAAGCAAACAGCTTGGGGTATTCGTTTCAATCACGGAGAATCCAAACTTTTTCTCCAGAGAAGGACCCGTGGATGGCGTGATTACATCGCTTCCTTTAGATTTCCATTTCAGCAAGATTTGTTTTGCCCTCTTCGATAGTTCCTTCTTTCCAGGAAGAGCTTGAATTTGGTCGGCGGAAAAATCTTGTGCGCCAAGGAGCTTTGCCTCATCGACAATCCACTTCTCGTTTTCGCCATCGCCGCTAACTAACCCGTATTTTTGTACAATGATATCCTCGTTGAAGCCCTTGAACTTTGAAAGCAATTCAGCACAATCACCAAGGAAATGAGCAGCACGCTTCGCTGTATCACGCAGAATCTTTGTTTCATCATCTTCAGACGAAGACACGGCACTTGTTTGTCCAAAAGGCCTCGGCCAATCAATGCTTTTGTCATCAATGATGGCTTGATATGAAACCTTGCCATCGATCCACCCATGCTTCTCTATGGCTTTCACCAGGAATTCATCATGTTCGACCGTCCATGAAGGATCGGGGAGCGCAGACTTGGAGTCAGTTTTCAAACGCTGCAAGAGCTTCCCATCCTTCGCCGACAACAAAGTTGATATGGTTTCCATGTTTTGACAACTTGTGAGACAACGTCGCCCAACCGCAATGGATTTGTGTCTCTTGTTTCCAACTAGCTGAAGTGGGGCGTAGCACCACAGCAAAGTTTTGAGAGAGTCAAAAGTGACATTGTCGCTTGTAATGCTGAGATGTTGCAAACGCTCTTGCTCCTGCTTCTGTCCAAGTTTGGTTCTCGAATCTTCAATTTCCTGGAGTACTGCAAGCGTCATACTTTTTAGCTCGGGATGAATCCGTGCCACTTCATTCAACACTGCATTGGGTGAATTGAACTATACAAGAAGTATGTGAGGTTGAGCCACACTACAAAATCTGCTGTGCAATTCGAAGAAACTTTCTTACCACATGCGACTCGAATTTGTACACCATACCGGAGTCAGCATCTGAGTCTTCTACCCAGCCACGAGTCTTCAAAGAATTCCACATACTGGCGTAAAATGCCTCTGTCGCTGCATCTTTGGGACCTGCTTCTTCAGATGGATTTTCCCTGGGCTCGTTGTTTGCAAGATATGATTGGGCGTCTAGAAGTACTCTAGACGCCCATTCTTTGTGCTTTGACCACAACTTTTGAAAAGATTTCTCGAGCAAAGCACTTTCAGACGCATTTTGATCTTCCTCTTGACGCGAAGCGCGTTTGCTTGACATCGAAACGTCTTGCTTGGCCATCTCGAGGAAGCTCAAAAGGACCATGGCCCATCTCATGCGCTTCAACTAACGACACAATAGGTGAGGGTAAATCATACTCTGGTAACACGACGAAATCACCCAAACATACCTCTTCATCAGGGAGAGTTCCGCACTCAGAAGCAACCTTGGGTTTGAAGTCATCAAAAGAAATGGCATACCCGAACTGCTCCAGCACCTCTAGAACTTTCGCAGCTTGGGCTTTCTTCCAATGTAGAGGTCCCTTGCCGCCCCAGCGCATTCGTTCTGCGGCAGCATCATCTGAATCTTCTTCACTAGAATCAACATTAGAGGAAGAGCCCGAAGAAGAATTTCCGTCATCATCGGATTCCAAAACAATCTTACGGAACCCTTTTTCATACGTCTTGTCAGAATAGTTTGCAGCATGGCGCTTGCGCGGTTTCAAAACAGAAGCCACTTCAGGTTTGGCCTCGCCAACCATTTTCTTCCAAAATTCAGGATCTTCGACGTCAATTTCTTCGCCATTCCCTTCCCCTCCCGAAGAGGATGGAGCAACAAACACGGCCTTTGAAAAAGTTCCACCAGATGCGCCACTCGCGGTCCCCGTGCCTTTATGAACCACTGTTGTTGCTCGCCTCTCGAGGATAGAGTCAATATCCAGCTGCTTGAATGCGTTTGATTCAGCTTCAGCGGTGCCGGCTTTTTCTTCATTGAAAATGTCATAGGCGCCATGTCGCAACAGCTTTTCAACCTCTTCTTTCGTCATACCCCCCTATGAAGAGAAAATCGCAACTATTAGAGAAACCCTAGCACCACAATCACAACGCGAGACTTGAACATACCTCGGTACCTCCCCCGGACTCAAATCCTTTCAAAACAGCCTGATCCAATCCCATCTTCAGAGAACTCATGTGAAACATTTGCATTTCGTACGATTTTCTCGAGAGCAGACGATACACTTTCACATCTTTAGTTTGACCAATTCTGTGGCATCGTGCCTGGGCTTGCAAATCATTCTGTGGGTTCCAATCGCTATCAAAAATGATACAAGTGTCTAGGAGCAACAAAACAGTGAGTGCAAGCACCATGTGAGATTCATTCACAAATCCTGCCTGACGTACCGGCAGACGTAAGATTGATTCCAACACCACCCGCTCGAGTGGATAGCAACATGATAAAAGGAGGGTCCTGGGATTCCTTGCTTTGGAAGCGATCAATGGCGGCCTGTCTCCGATGACCAGTGATCGATCCATCGATTCTCTCAAACTTGAGGCCCTTGCAATGCAGGTAGTCTTCGAGAACATCCAGCATGATCTTGAACTGTGAAAACAAAAGTACTCTGTGCCCATTTTCCTTGAGTCTAGGAAGCAGTTTGTCCAAAAGGATGAGCTTTCCGGATCCAAGGACGAGAAGTCCTTCTTCGTCAAGAGTACTGTACTCCTCTGTAGTGCGAATTTCTTGCTCGACACCGTTGAGAAGAAACAGATGGTTACAGCACTTTCGTAGCTGCATGGCAAGGTTGTTCAGGCTTGGCCCATCCAAAGCCTTTTTCTTGTTCTTCATCAAGAAGGAAACGTTCTTCTCATACAAAGCACGATAGTATTGTTTCTGCATGGTTGTTAGCTCAACCTCAATCAGTGTTTCTTCCTTGGGAGGAACGCTCTTCTCGACGTCTTCTTTCAATCGTCTCAAGATGTATGGGCGGATGGCTTGGTGCATTTCATCCACGCGCTCTTTGCTCTTCATTTCTCCATAGCGTTCCAAGAATTTATCAAGGGAAGGGAAGGAATCTTGGTCAATGAAATTGAGAAGAGTCCAGAATTCAGTCATGTCATTCTGGATTGGGGTACCAGTCAAGAGAAGCCTGTGATTGAAAGTGAACGAGCCATTGCGCAACGTCGTGGCGAGTTTGGAATTGAGGTTCTTGAGCCTGTGGGCTTCATCCACGACAAGAACTTCCCATGGAACCACGGACAGCTCATTGGAATCATTTGCAACCAACATTTCCGGAGTGGTAATAACCACTGTTGCCATCCAAGGCCCTCCGGTCTTTCCAGGCGCGCATGCCTTGAGGTAAATGGAATTCTGGTTAGTGCGAGTCGGTCGATCTTCTTCGTAGACAAACTCATACTCTCGTAGGACAGTGCGATCATCGGCAGAACCATGGTAGACAATGGTATTGAGGCCTGTCCAACTCTCGAACTCGCGTTGCCAATGAGTGATTGTAGACAGAGGCACCACGACAAGGAATGGACCTGGACGATGCATCTCTTTCACCAATAGGTTGACAAACGCTGCTGTTTGCAACGTTTTACCCTGCAATTAACAAAAATAGTGAGAACAGAAACATAGAAAAGAAAAAGGGACGAAAGGGCCGCACGTACCAGTCCCATTTCATCCGCCATGATACAAGATCGGTTGTTGACATAATTGGAGAGAAACCAAGAAATTCCTTCTGCTTGATAGTCTCTGAGCTGACCACCATTGGGGTAAACATGGTCGGCTAAGCGCTTTTGGTATGCGGCAACATCATCTTGACGATCCTTGCCCTGTCGACCGCCACGGTCACCAAACAACTTGTAAGCCACTCGACGCGCCTGTTCAGCGTCCTTACCCAGTTGCTTGAGTTGCGTCTTGGTAGGCTTTTTGCTTCGTTGGTAGAATGTTTCCAAACTTTCTTTGTAATCAACGTCCGCGAGTATGAGGTCCCGCTCATACTCCCAGGAGCAGTCAGAATAGGACATGGACTCCCATTTGATGAGAAACTGACGCCCAAGGCCCTTTTCAAAATTTGGATGGTTGGTATCTGTGACAATGCCAAAAGTTTCTGGGGTGGTGGCCTCTTCCTGTTCCCAAGTCGAAGGGAGTTTGGCACCATTCTCCGAAGGACCTACTTGCAGAATGCGGGCAATCTGACAGTAGCCAGGATCAAAGTAATCTCCATCTTTGCGGTCATCAGGCGAAAAGAGCACTCCGTTGGTGGCCTTTTTGAAGAAGGTAGTGAAGTAGGTTTTTGCTCCAGGCACTTGATCTATGAGATCGTGTTGTGTTTCCCAGGAAACATGAAGGTAACTAGCATCTGTCCACTTGACGAGAAATCGCTCTTCCAGCTGGTCTAGGTTCAAATCAGCGTCGGCCTCTTGCTGGAACCATCGACTTCCTTCCGTGACTTCCGAGGTGGTCATGGTCTTTCCAATCTCCCGCCATTTGCGCTTGGTCTCGGTTCGACAAGCTAGAATACGCTGAATCTTGAGATCGTCATCTTCATCCATTTGATCATCAGCCTCTTCCTCATGCTCGTCAGAAGCATCGTCAGAAGCATCTTCAGAAGCATCGTCAGTCTCATCTTCATCCTTCTTTTTGCGACTAGGTTGTTTACGCTGTGCACGTCCCTTCTTCTGAGTCTGCTGACTGCTGCCTTGAGTGCGTTGCGTGCGTTGAGTCCGACGAGGACGCTCACGCTGACGCTCATTGGAGAAATCAGATTCATCACCCGAGTCGTCTGCGGAATTGGAAGGAGGCGGCAAACGTTCCAAGGTCCCTACTTTGACGAACAAATCCCGAACGGATTCACTAGGAGGATCCTTCATGCTTCCTTGAAAGCGGGAAGATCTGGTGGGGCGACGAGTGGCTTGGCGCTTGGGAGCATCTTCTGACGACGATGGTGGTGACTGTAAAATTGCAAAAGTGCAAAGTGAAACGCGTGAGTTGACTGTGGCAAGTTCTCAACGAACCTGCACACTGCAAACACTGCACACCAATAGCCCAACTGGACTGGACGCAGCATTGTTCCTTGCACGTACCGATCGCTTCATGGTTCTTCTCTCACAGTTGCTTGGTGTTGAAATGTAGTCTGTCCAACTCCAACTGACTTGATGGCAAAAGGCAGGAAGGACGTTGCAACTTGGTTCCACTACGGCACCAGGTACTGGTATCGTATCACACCGGTAGCGATGGCGGCTTGCAGTTGCTGCCAACGAGCGATGGAGTATAAAAGTGACTTGACGCTGGCGCCAATTTCTCTCATTCGACTGCATCGAGTAAATCCATCGCGCCAGAAACCACGTGATGAGAAACACACGTGCAATCTCGTAGAAAATGTACTATATCCGAAATTCGTTCTCCTTCCCAATATGATGGTAGGAATGTACAAGATATCATACTATCTTCTAGTGCAGATCTAAAGACATATGTTCTACTTTGCAGTATTTTAGTTCATACTTTAGTTATCTGGCATCTCGGTATCTCCAATGACCGGCCGAGTCGAATTGTCACCTCTGTATGACACGCCGCGATTCTCGCAAACGTGGTGCGCCGAGTGAAGGATTGCTTGGCTCCTCTACAACGAGTACGAAGAAAGTACGGTACAACCAGAGGTCATTTTGTGAGGAGGAGGAAGAACAAACATTCCACAGCTTCCCTACGACCTACGACCTACGATCTGCCACCGACCCACAACCACAACGGACCAAACCATTCAAAGAAGGTCCGACCTAACCCTATCCTTGTAATTTGTCCATTTTCCTCCAACAGTAACATCATCAGAAACCATGGAGTGGCCTGAGATTGACTATGAATCCTTCGAATTCATGACGGAAAACACAGAAAAAATCGTTTGGCGAAGGGCCATCTCGGCCGCCATGGCTGACATTACCATGGACAACACCAAGATTGAACCCAAAATCAATGCTCTCAAGGAACGAATGGAAAACTGTCAGAATTGGAATGCTGAATACCGAAGTATCCTTCAAGATTGTACAGAAATCATGGCTTCTTGTTCCAACGAGCAAGCAATTGACATGGCACAAGCTGGACTTGACGCCCTTCACGACCTGTTGTTGTATCGTATTGATGCTCATACGATTGTTGCCGCCAAGGATGTGTTTGTCCTTACCTCCAGTTTCCCCAAAATTCCTACTTCCACGCTGGTTGGTTCCAAGGCACCCGACATTGATTTTCAGTTCGGTCTCACCAACCCCACCAATCCCCAGGACACTCTTTACGGCATGGATGCATGCGCTCAAGTTGACGCCTGGCACAAGTATGGTGTACTAGAGACTTCGGCGGCGGTTCTAGCCAAGACCACCTTTACCTCCAACAATATTCCGACCGTTATGGCCAACAAGCGGTTTGTCTTGTTGGGATGCACCAGCGAACTAGGTCCTGCCAAGTCTCTCTTGCTTATTCCTGGAGTGACGATATTGGGCATTGCTCCCGGTGGCAAGAAATTGGATGACCTTTTGGACTATGCTAGATACAATGCACCCGATGACACCACCTTCATCTATCCAAAGAAGGGAGCCGACATTTTATCACAGGGTCCTGCCATTGCCCAATGGATTTTGGACAACACCGATCCCAAGAATGAGCTTGTGATTTGTCCCCTGGCTCATGGAGATGGTGAGGTTTCCGTCCGTCTTGTTGCTTCTATGGATCTTATTGTGCAACGATTGATGCGTCAACGTCAAAATTCGGTTCTTTGTCAGTACATGAGTCCGACCACGGTCATGGTATTGCCACCAACGGCAGCCACCAATGCACAAACCCGTATCGACAACCGCCCTACCTGGGAAAAGTGGGGAACCTACTTTAGTATGGGGCGATGGCTCCAACCCGCCTTGCCTGTGTCCAACAATGACTATGCCATTCTCAATGGTATTGTCACGGCACAAGGATCAAGTTATGCCTTGGCCAAAACAGCACAAATGTGGAGATGTATGGTTGCCAACTATCGGGATAATCAAGTTGTTGCGGCGCCTTTTGCTCCTCCCACTCGAACACAAAGTATGATCCGACATGATACAATTGCGGCTGCACTCGAGGGAATGCACCACTTTGAACGTACGTATTTGCATTTGTATTGTGACTGTGATGGGATGTTGGATGCTGTTACTAACTGAAAATGATCATCGTTTCTTTGTGCATTCCAGCCATGTTGGCGTTTGACGTTGGACCAGCGAGTACCTTGATGGCTGCCATTTTGTGTTCCCAGATTCAGTTTATGAATCGCCCTTTGCCTGATTTGGATGAAAACCCATATACCATGTTCTGGGAGGGAGCCGTTCAGTAAGTCCCAAATGATTTGCTTAGAATGATGGGAAATGGAATAGTCCTGTGTTGCATGAGTGCTCACACGTTTCGTTTCCTTGGTATTTCACAGCGGGGGTGTTTGGACCTGTCCCTACACAATGGAATCTATTTCTACCATCAATTGGGCCCTGGGCAAAACCGGTTACTATCCCAAGGGATACATGCCTGAAGCAGCACTTGCCCTTCCAGCAGATCAGCGTGAATCAAAGCCCGTGAGGGATCCAGAGGAAGTCTTTCGTGAAATGGAGGTGCGTCAAGAGAAATCCTGAATCCCCATACTTTGATTGGCCCAAACTAACCTTGTGTTCCTTAGGAATTTCGTTCCCAACCGATGCCAGATTGTGTCAAAGGTGTGTTGCGTTGTCGTTGAACTTCCGAATGTAAATTCAATTTTTTGTTCTCAATGACGATTAACTCACCCCATTTTGCCATTTTGCCTCACAGAACGATTGGAATTCATGTAACCTACTAGCTAGCTAAAATCGGGAATGACACCACGACTTTGGATTGCATCATATTAAAATTTAAATTTCGGGAATGTTGCAGAACAAGTGCGTTTTTACTGTAGCATACTAGTATTAGGTTATCGCATTTCGTTCGAATGTTCGTTTGAATATTTGTGACAGCATCTATCTCATTCAGGTGCATTGCGCTGCTTGCGAGTGCGACGATTCGAAGAGGGAGATGGTGCCCTATGGGATTGAGTTTGACCCGCTGTTGGTGTCCTAGGCACAAGCCGTGGTGTAGATTTCGAAGGAATTGTACTTGCGGCTTTGGATGACTGTGCCATCCTGGGGGAGAGAAAGGATGGAATGGCTAGACCTTGATATGGATTCGGTGGTGGAGGTGGCGTATCCCTTCGGACTGGAACGGACAACGATCTCTTTGGTTGAGACGGCATGGCAGTATCCCCTCCTGATGGAGGAGCTACCGCATCGGGGTATCTTAGTCGCGAGGTCGCAACCCTCTTGTCAGTTTTTGGTGCTTTGGTCGACTCGGCAATGGTGGTCATTTCATGTTTGGCTTCAATGAGGCTAGAGAATGATTTCATGGATATCATGCTATCATCTTGTGATTTGGTGGCAAAAGAGCCAGCTTCCTGTATAGCGCGATCGTTTTTGCGGGGCGATTTCTTGACAACGGAATCCAGCGGCAGGTTTTCCAGAACGGCTCGTGTACTCCCCCATCGCTTCATAGATGGTGATGGTTGATGGTCAGTACTACTTCCCAAAGTGAGACAACTCATACTTTTTGGCTTGGAAGGCTCGTCGTCCACTGCTCTGGGACTCTTCTTCGCTCGGTTGGTCCCTTTAGTATTTCCCGCGACATTGGAAGGAGGGTGAGGCTTGCGTGGACGACCCACTGCACTGTCGTCCTTTGCCCTTTTGGAACGAGAAGTGGAACGGTGTCGTCTCGAAGTACTCGTAGTAGATGAGAGTACATGTGACGATGTAGATAATGGCCTTGGAGGTGGTGGCTTTGAAGCAGAGCTGGAAGCGAGACTTCTCATGGAGGATGGTTTTCTAGGTCTTTCTGCGGACTGAGATCGGGCAGAGCTTTGGCCCCTTCGACTTCTGGAAATGGATCTCCTGGTAGACCCGTGGTTGGACCGTGAACGATCTAGTTTGTTATTCCCCCCATCTGCATCATGATTGTTGCCATTGGTGTCTTTGGAAGTGGTGGACTTGGATTTGGACCTGCTTCGATGCCTGCTGCTAGTCCGTTGTCGCTGCGATGATGTTCTTCGAACCCCCGACCTTTTGCCTTGAGACGAGTCACCGACATTGGTATCTATTGTTGTCTGGTTTGGAGTAACCCTTCCTTCCACATCGGAATCAATCAATGTGTCACTCTCCGAGGGCACTGACACAATATCCCTGCTGCTCTGGACTGGCCTGTGGTGATTGTGTTGTTGTTGTTGTTGTTGTTGTTGATGTTCAGCGATGGACTCTGGGGTTTCATTGAACAGGCCAGCCACATATTGGTTTAGAAGGCTTGTCATCAATGGATGTTAGGATGTTACTACCAACGCTTGATGGACAGTTGTATCCAAAGAAGGTAGTGTAGAACGACTTGTACTACGGTATCTAGGAAGTGACAGTGACAATGAGAACGATCGATTGGATGTTTCAGATGCTTTGGCCTTCCTACGCGCCTTCTTTGGGAGGATGTCCAAATTCCCACCAGGTTATTTTGGAAACAGTCGTCACTCGTCACACGTGAATCACTTATCGACCAGAAATAGGCGTCGCCAAGACGTCGTGATCGATATTAAACTTTTCAACGAGTATTGAACGTGTGAAGTACTACTACCTGTAGTAGTACCATCCGTGCGTAGAAACATGTACCATAGGGACTGAGCAATATCCACCGGCAGGGTTTGGAATTCGACAGGAGGAAGACAAGGAGGTGGCGTCGTTGTTGTCATCATCGCTTGACAATGGTGGTGGTGCTGGCCTCCTCCAACATGAACACCCACCACCACGAAACGACAATCAACTACTAGCAGTGGAAAACTATTTTAGAGGATATTCATTTCGTACAGCATACCTTATCAGGTATCAATAATTGTTGTAAACCTGGACTGAGAAAAGGTGCACAGAAGAGGGATGTATGCAAAGGTGATGTTGCAAGCTTGCTTGACATAATGGTGAGCGAGTGTTCCAAGCAAGATACCTGGTAGATATACTTTCACTTGTACATGTAGTGTACTCGTTGTATGCAAGAAAGAGCAAATTTTGCATGCATTTCTGACATGTTGATTCGGGTTAACTGTTGTCATTGTCTGTGTTTGTGGGTGACTCGGGCACTCAGCCTCAACAACGCTCAGATTGAAGGGCGTTGTCAACGGAAGTTCTTTTTGTATTTTTTGGCACGCTTCGGCTACTTCTCACAATCTGAAAGGAATCAAGTTCGGTAAGCTACTCCGCTTTGTCTCGTGCTTTGACCTGTTTTCAACTGTTTTCACCCCTCTCAACACTCTCAGCACTCTCACAACCCACTCTCACAACCCACTCTCACAACCAACTCTTTGTTGTCTCTTGTAAGCAGCCTCGTCGTTGTTCTCTGATCTCGTTGCAAGTCCAAGACCCATCAAGAAGATGAAGTGGTTCTTGCTTTGGATGTCCACGATCTTTCTGGCTGTCAAGCCGACCGAAGGAGGATACGGTGACTATGTCGACCCCACTTTCAACTGTCCTGCCATGACCACTTGCAAGCAAGTGTGCGTTGCCTCGGCCGCTGACTGCCCCATTCAGCTCATCTGCAATGCCACTCAGACGCACTGCGAAGTCGAAGGTATCTGCGTTGACGACCCCGCCGACTGTGATCCAGAAGCGGAACCTGTCTGTGCCTACGGCTGTGCTTCGGTAGCTTGTCCCAAGCTCGTGATTGGTACTTTGGACTCTTGCGAAGCCGACTTTGGCGAGTACTGGGCCAATGAAACTGCCTGTGGAGAGCAAGAGTACGAAGATACGGTCACTCTCCTCACCTTTCGAGAGCCTGCCTTTGTCTTTTTCTACTGCTGGATCTGTGGTGTCACCCTGCTCATCTTGGGTTGGTGCTTCTACAACCAACGCATTTCGCCTGTTGAAGGTTCTTGTGTGCCTTTGCAAATTGAAGGCACCAGTTCTTCCTTCCAAAAGAGTGCCACTCAAATCGAAATTGAGAAGGGTTCGCGCGGATGGCAGACTGGCTACAAGACGCACTTGGTTGGAACGTCCATCTACTTTCTCACGGTCCTTACTCTCTTTGGCATCCAAGGATTGCTTGGCTGGTTGACCATTCAGTACTACATTCAACAAGAGTCCATCCTTCACCTAAATGGACGCTTTGAAGACGAGCAGCAATGCTTGAAAGCCTTTATCATTGCATGGATGGTGTAAGTTCGTACCTGCTTTTGGAATTTGTTCTGTCGTGTTGCATTTTGCCTAACTTCGCACAACTTCGCCTAACCCTATTTGTTGACCATACCATTCAACTCGCAACGCAGTGGGTTCTGCTGGAGTTTCTCTCTCAAATGGCCATACTCCATCCGCTCGATATTCTTGCGTCGCTGTCTCATTTATGAAGCCACCCACGTTGCCATTTGCGTTGGTCGCATGGAAGATGATACTCAAGTCACCTACGAGGAGGGATAGTACGTACCGTAAGGGTGAATGCGTGTTGTCGTTGTGTTCTGCTATTGACTAACTATTGGTCTTGCTTCAAACTCATGTCCACAGCATCCAAGGACTTCGGAATCATATTGCTGGCTTTTACAACGGAATTTGGGTTGCACTCACTGCTCTATTCAGTGAATACACCTACTTTGGAATGCCTCGTAAGGGAGATGGTGTCTTTGTTGTTTGCCCGGTCCTTACTGTCACAGGTGCCGAAAGTTACTTCACTTTCCTATTCCGACGATACAACCTGAATGGCGATTGCTTTGCACCTGGAACATGGAACGTTGGAGACAGCATTGAACAAATTTTGACCCACAAATCCACCACCGGATTGACCTTGGAGCAAGTGACCGAGCGTGTCAATGTGGTCGGCAAGAATCAAATCGAGATGAACAAGCCCACTTTTTTGACCTGTTTCTACAAGGAATTGGCCAAGCCATTCTATACCTACCAGTCTTTCATGGTCTGGTCGGTAAGTGAACTTGCTAATGCATCATGCACTGCCTCGGCACCCATCACACAGTTCTAACCTTTCCATGTCGCTGCTGTGCTCTGACCGCAGTGGTTCCCCTTTTGGTATTTTTACATGGCGATCGTATGGACATTTGTCATCATGACTGGTGCCCTGACTGTCACTTACTTCCAATACCGAAACGAAGCCAACCTCTATCGAATCACCAAACAAGTAGGCCAAGTGGAAGTTGTACGAGATGGCCGGAAGACAAAAGTTCCTTTTGAAGAATTGGTCCCTGGTGATTTGGTGTGCCTTTCTAGTGGTATTGCATTCGCTGATATGCTTTTGGTAGATTCTGAAGCTACGTTGGTGGATGAGTCAGCTATCACCGGCGAGGCCACCCCAGTTGGAAAGACTCCAATCGATGTAACTTTGGGAAAAGACCTATACTCGCGATTGTCACACAAACGCAATACCATCCTGGCAGGTACAACAGTCCTCGAGACGGATGAATCTGCACGTGCAATTGTGTTGTCGACGGCAAGTTTTACGGCTCGGGGTGAATTGCTCCGAGAGATCTTCTCGTACAAGCGCCACCAGTTCAAGTTTGATATCGAAGTACCGATCGTGATTACCATTTTATTTTTCTATGCCATTTTTGGTTTCGCGTAAGTTCCTTTGGGTGTCCAGTGGTACTGCTCTATTGAGTGTCACGTCGGTTGGTGCCTTGCTTCTCAACACTTTTCAGTATTACTTTTTACTTTATTGGAGAGCAGTTCATCTACGGCTGGTTCTATGGGATGTATGTTGTTGGTACCATTCTCCCCCCTTTGCTTCCTACCGTCTTCACCGTCAGTGTTGGTATGTCTGACAACCGACTTTCTCAGAAGAACATCACTTGCACCAACTCGGAGAGTATTCTCGTTGCTGGAAAGGTTACCCGCGCCTTCTTCGACAAGACTGGTACTCTAACAAAGCAAGGACTTGACTTCCAGTCGACTCGCAGCAAGAACACTTGGGAGAAAAACGAAGTTCATGACATTGATGATACGTTGATGGCATTAGGTATGGCTGTCTGTCACAGTCTCGTTCCTTCCAAGAATACCTCCGAGCTCATTGGCAATCCCGTTGATCGCACCATGTTTGAGGCTTCCGGTGCTAAGATTAGTGTTGCTGAAGGCGGAGGCAAACTTTTGCAAATCACTGATAAAAATGGCAAACGCGTAGAAGTTCTCAAGCACTTCGATTTTGATCATCATCGAATGACCCAGAGCGTGGTCGTCAGGGACGTGCATAATGAGTTGGTTGCATTCGTCAAAGGTAAGTTGTTGTTGCCAGTCGATGATTGGTAAAGATTTTGCATTTTTTCGTGTTTGTTATATGCGTCTCTTACACTCTTGTCGTGACATCTACAGGTTCGGATGAAAGCATCAAGAAACTTTGTTTCACTGACACACTCCCTTCTGATTTTGATGCTTACTCCAAACAATGTGCTCGTGACGGTTACTACCAGATCAGTATGGCCAGCAAGGTCTTGAAAGCTGACACGGACCTGAGCAAGCTCTCTCGCGATGACCTCGAAGTCGAATTGTCTTTTGTTGGAGTTGTCAACTTCAAGAACGAAATCCGCCCCGAAGCAGCTGGAGTCATCACCCATTTAGCGGAAGGCGAAGTGGTCTCAACAGTAAGTCGTGCCGAAGTCAAATTAGATTGTATAAATTGACAGACCCGAGTCAGAACCTCACTCTTCGCTTGAATGTATGACAGATGGTGACCGGAGATAGTGTGTTGACAGGGATTTGCATCGCTAAAGAGGCCGGTATCTTGAAGTCAAATGCCGTGATCATTGTCGGAGAGGTTGACGCCGACGATAAAATCAAGTGGGTGACTTCCACTGGAGAGCCAACTGTGATCCCGACAACAGCCGATGCTTGTTTGGCTGCGAACATCCAGTTGGCTGTATCTGGTGCAGCATGGAACAGCATGCTTGTCAATTCTCCAGAGGAAGCAGTTCGTTTGCTCCAGTTCGTTCGTGTGTATGGTCGTTGTACTCCTTACGACAAGGTTTTGGTGGTAACGAGCCATGTCAAACTTGGATACATTGTAAGTTTTCGCGTTGAACTTTTTTGTTGCTAGGAGAAATGCTCATATGGATCTTGTGATCCACCACAGACATTAATGTGCGGCGACGGCGGCAACGACTGTGGTGCGTTGAAATCTGCCCATGTCGGTGTTTCCTTGAGCGATGCCGAGGCAAGTATCGTCGCTCCATTTACCTCTTTGGACAAGAGCATAGAGTCAGTCGTCACTGTCTTGCTGGAGGGACGTTGCTCGCTTGCTTCGGCATTGGCAGCCTACAAGTATATGATCATGTAGTAAGTATAGCCGTTGGCAGTCCATGAATTCATACCTGGGTTACAATTACATCCGTTCTAATTTTTCCATTCTTTTCGATGTGACAGCGGTCAGATTGAGAGTATTAATCAGATGATCAAGTGAGTTTTATTGTTGCTTTGTTTGTTTCCATTCCAGCTATGCATCATTACTAACCGTTCCTTGTATTTGTTTTGAAGTGCCCACCTCCTCATTACTTTCTCTGAGTTCTGTTGGGTGTTCATGGATGGAATCTGGACGATCACGTTGGCCTTTGGATTGTCTCTAGCAAAGCCTGCAAACAGACTGTCCCCGTCTCGTCCAACAGCCTCGTTACTTGGCATTCACACACTGTCTTCGGCCCTTGGAGTTCTCGCCATCAACTTCTTATTTACAGTGTCTGCGCTCTTCTATTTGTGGTCACAGGACTGGTATCAATGCCGTACCGTAAGTACTCAACTTCAGAGTGGAACCTGTTCTTTGCCTACATTGCGTCTGACTGCCTTTCTTTTAACAATTCCATCGCTCAAGTGGGAGAGTACGGACGTTAGCAATTTGCTCGTAATCGGAGACAACTACGAGACAGAAACCATCTTCTTGGTCACCGGGTTCCAGTACATTGCCTCTGCTATGGTCTTCAACTTTGCGTATGAGTTCCGGAAGGGATACTTTTACAATTGGGTCTTTGTTGCCTTCTCTACAGGCTACGCCATCATGCAGCTCTACATTACCCTTAACCCTGGAGACCTTTCGTGTCTGTGGCGGGTCAATTGCATCAATGAAAATGTCCAGAAGAGTGTCACATTTGAGCCAATTCCAATCCAGAATGACTTCAACACTACCATAATGCCAGATCATTACCAACGCGGTCTCGTTGGGATTATGGTGAGCAACCTTATCGCCATTTGTGCATGGGATTACTTGGTTGTCAATGGAATCCGTCGGTACTATGGAAAGAAGAAACGAGACGAAGAGGCACAGCGTATTGCTGGTCTTATTGCCAATCCCAATGCCACCGATGCTTAAAAACTAGCCTTGTTTCGGTTCACACTACTATACTTTTGTGCCATAGATTTTGCGACAATACAATGGATATATGCTTGCACAGCCCATTGATCGACCCCACGAGCTCCTTCACTCCCAGGATCGATGGTATTTCGTACCCATTGTCCATTGGTGGTTGTCCATGGAAGAACCCCAATGATTGGACCCAGCCGTGATACCCATCACCCAAACCGTTCCTGCCACAGGGGCAAACCCAGTTGACACAACACCCCATTGACAAAGAAGCCAACGGGAACTCCATGGATCAGAATCAGACGTTCGTGTTAAGAGATATTGAAAGCTTTCGAGAGGCGACTGTACTGACCCTGGCGTCAACGTCCACTAAGCCGGAATGACGATGTAACTACGGAGTACGCAGGACAATGACACTACCTTTGTTTCGCTTTCGCTTCTTCGTCAGCTGCGTTGGTTACGACGTTGGCTGTCCAGGCCAGACGTTGGGAGAACCATTGGTTGGGAATGGTAACTCAAGTAGTAACGGTAGAGGTGTGGCTTGGCACTGAGCAGTGATCAGGGGAGAGGGGATCATGTTCAGGGGTGACGTAGATTCAAGGGAGTCGCCCGGACGTCGCACGAGACGTCATGGAATCTGAAATTTGGTGAATCAGGAATCTGAGGAGTAGGTCAAAACAAAAGCCAAATGGGGTTTTGGGTTTCAGGTTTCGGGTTGTGGGGAAACCAAATGGGTTTTGGGTTTCGGGTTTTTGGTTCAGGCTATGTCGCATCGGAGTCTGATAAGACGTCGTGGAACTTGGAAACCTGGGGAATGGAATCTTGAAGTTTGAAAAATGAAAATCCAAATGGGGCTTTGGGTGACACAAGGATTAGGGATTAGGGTTTCGGATTTGGGGGAGATACCAAATAAGGGTTGGGATTTGGGTGTGGGTTGTTTCGGGGGCGCAAGTTGGTTCGCGCCACCGTTCACCGTTTGTTCAGTCTTTGTGGGTTGGGTGGTTGTTGAGGTTGCTGTGGAGGGAGCAGCAAGGAGGCAACATGGTGTGATTAGGTTGCTATTGTTGTGAGACCGATGAAATGCAACAATCAACCTTGTTGAAGGGCTGAAGGAATGACCATTGGAGTGAGATATCCAATTGGTCGTCCCATCGACAAAAACCATAAAAGAAGATCCATTGCAGAATCAAAATGTGAGCCATTTAAGATGAAAGGCAACACCAACCATAGGCCCCGTCGTCAGGGAAACCCATCAGCTAACCCTAACCCTAACCCCCCACCCCCCCAGAACAACCACACCAATTACATTAGTATTACCCATTTTTTTAGAATGTGGTGCTGTGACCCAGGTGGGCCACCCCATGAAAGAGTGGAACCATTATAAATTATAAACTTTGCAGAGAGTTGGTTCACGCATTGATTTACAAGACGCATTGGTTGACAAGAGGGACCCATGGGCAGCATAAGTGAAGGCAGTGAAGGAGGTAAGTTAGGGTGTTAGAATTTACCATGATGTCATGATGTGATTACCGATTTGACCCCCCCATGGAAACAACCCACTGGCATGCCCCATAAGGAAAATCCAGTGACATACCCCATGCGCATTCCCAGAGGGGAAACCCATTGGAGAAGCCCCAAATCAGACACCATAAATCCAGTGACATGCCCCATGTACATTCCCATGGGGGAAACCCATTGGAGAAAACCCGTACCAGACCCCATAGGTGAACCCAATGAAGATACCCCAGCGATGACCCCCCCGTCAAGCCCAGAATACCCATGAGGAAAACAGTAGTAGACCCCATTGGACCCAATGGAGATACCCCAGTATCAACCCCCATCAGATCCCAACCAAATGTCGAAAATGTACGTAAGGCATTGTTTCAAAATGTTAGTCAGGTGATTTCATATAAAAGTAGCAGTTAATGGAAAATCACAACACATAAAATCATGTTTGTTCCATTATATAATTTCAAACGACAACCTAAGGGTTTGCAGCGGCGGAGCCGCTGCTCCACCCATTCGCCCATTGTTCCTTAAGTATTACTTAACCTGTCCTACTAGTGACATCATTGTCTTCATTTCGTTCGCCAACCCCTGAGCCACCCCTGCTGAGGAGCCACCCCTGAGCAGGAGATGTCTAGAGCAAACATAGCGAAGTTCGCCATGGAGGGGTTCGGAAGCCAGGCAGGCTTGCTCTGCATTTAAGCACATACCACCATTTCGAATGCTGTTCTGACGTGAACCACGACTAAGCTACCCCAGAGCCACCCCTGAGCAACCCCTGAGCAACCCTTGAGCAACCCTTGAGCAACCCCCTTGCTACCATCGTGTACGTACCACCGTAGTATTGCAACACAAACAAAAAATGCACAGGCACTACTAGTACTGTACTACAGTACGAGTACTGGCGCGGCATAATCCCAGACAGGGAGCCTGCAAGGCAGCAGCGTCACCTCCGGGGCGAGTGGTGAGTGAAGAGCTGGGTAGCAATTCTACATAAGGTTCAGTACCAGGTACGAGTACTGTGAACGAATATACGGTTTACCATCACCTGGGACCTGGGAGCCACCCCTGAGCCACCCCTGAGCACTGAGCAGCCACCCCTGAGCAGCCACCGATGAAGAACAGAGCAATTTTCGGAGCCACCCGGACCCACAACCCACCTCACAACGTACAGTAAACTGGTACTACTCCGACGAGATCCCTTGCTGCTGTTGAGCGCAGCTCGCACGAACGACCCCTGAGCCACCCCGGAGCCACCCCTGAGCCTCTGCGCCACCTACAGACTACAACATACCTGTAGCAATCCTACTAGTCAATAGACCTTCGACGTCATAATATGTTTTTAGTCATTAGTCGTAAGCCCTGCTGAGTCCTTAGTCTGTCTGCAGTCTGTACTCTGCACTTTGCACTCTGCACCCATAAAACACACGTGCAAATAACAACCCCTCGACAAACCACCCATCAATACTACTAGGACCTACTCTTCTCTCATTTTGCAGTATTTCCCTGATGAGCTTTTGTTTCATGGAGCATACGAAGTGTTCATTCCCAGCATACCAGTTGGCCCAGACTTTCGGAACCACAAGCGAGGACTTCTTCAATTTGAACCTTGAACTCAACCAGACCATGTTGAGCTTGAAATTCGCCAAGATGTGTTGTCGAAAGGAGAAACGTCCAGAATTCACATGACACTTTGACAACTCAATCTGTGAGGACGAAGAAACTGGCCAAGTGGAGGGAGCAGTCATGGGTCATGAGTCATGAGTCATGGATGATACCATGATCATGCAAGTCCTACATACCCATATTAGGTACCAATACAGACGTTAGAATATGTTTTTGTCTTTTGTTACGCCCATCAATAAATGCTACGATTCTGTATTCTCTCTGCACAGATTTGGTGGTACCAGAAGTTGAAGCTACTTTAATTAAACTTGCCAACGTGGAAGTACACCCTCATCATTGACATCCAAGCATTCAATTATTTAAAGCATGGGACTGGTTTGGCCACACTCCAAGACAAAAATCCACGGTATCATTATGTGTGTAAACAGTTCCTTTTTGTCACGAGTTCACAAGACCTGGGAGGAGCCACCACCCCTGAGCCACCACCCCTGAGCCACCCCTGAGCCACCCCTGAGCCCCTTCGACCCAGCGCCACCTACTGAATATCTCCACCAATCATATGAGTCGTCATAAGACATTAGTCACTAGTCCTTACTACCTAGTAGTCCTCTGTACAACAAACTACGTACGGGCGCGGAAAACCATTGACATCGGGATTACAGTATGACCCAGTACGACAACCATTGACGAAACAAGCCACTTTTTGAGGTACCGACTTCGACACATCCACCAGCACAAAAAACTTCTCTATTCTTTGAAAAACTTTATGAATGGTAACTACTTGCCTCAGTTTACCACTCAGAGCAATCATTGTTAAAGTAGTTTCTATAGAACTATTTTAAACCTACCCCTCCTGCTGCTGCACTTCGTCAAAGTATACCATGTACACAGGAATACTTTTGAGAGGGATCAATCTTTGTTCTCCAAACGTCATCAGCATCTCTAGGATATCGAGACGAAAATCCTTCAATTCTTTGGCATGTTTTCTGAGGAATTCCGGAATCCTTTCCATGAAAACAGTGTCCGACAAGTTCACACGGATGTTGGAGCGAACGAAACGATTCCAAAGGTTCATAACAACCTTTTCCTCTTCATCCACATCATCTGTAAACAAGGTCATTGCCTGGACATTACGGTTGACACATTATTTGTGAGATCAATCGCTTCACCAATACGAGCAACAATTTCCTGCGCAAACCTACCGCTGGTCCGCCTTCACCAATAAACTCGTCATCAGATTCGTCATCTGAGTCCACCTCCCAGTCTGGTACGATAATATTGCCGAGCTGTGTGAAACGTACTACCACCTCCAGCATCATCCTTCTCAGATATTAGTCGAGAAACAGAAAGGGTGTCTTCAAAGTTTGGCACTTTCTGTCGTCCTTCCCAGTTGCTGGGATGCCAGCCAACTGGAAGCCACGGCTTCCTGAGACGCCTGCGCTTCATGGTACCGCCACTCTCTCCCGAATTGGTGCGTTGTCGAATGAAAGTAAAATTTTCCATACCATGAGTCGTTTGACTCGGTTGTATACGGACCGGAACTGCCGAAATGACAGTCTGTCGAGAGAATTGAGAGAACAAGAAGAATCGCAGGTAAGAAAAGAATCGTAGTTTCATGCGTTGAAAAAACACATGCAAACTGCAAACCTACCTTGCCATTACAAGATACACGCTTCCGAAAGACATGGTGATCACTGTGGTACCTGCGAAGATGCTTTATGATTTCTCTATCCGGTGGCTGTAAAAAGGATAAAGTTGGACCAAATGAGGAAAACAGAGGAACAACGTACAGCAGTGCCCCCGACTACCTACCACATCATATCCACAAAATGGACATTTCTATCCGTCTTGTATTCAATGTGTATGCATGGAACTTCCCCCTTGTTCAAAAGCAATAGTTTGTAGGAAAATATTTCTTCTTTCTGTCCAGAGGAGGGTGCCGACCAAGGATCTCCCAGGTTTCGGAGGAGAAACGGATGACGGTACGAGTACTTGACTCTCTTTGAAGCTTTGCTCATTGTTTCCTTGGTCCGAACGTGGTGCCTGTTAGGGTTAGGGTTAGTGCGAAGATAATCGAGATAAACTTTGTTGTCGTAGACAGACAAACAGCCAATTTGCAAGAGGAAAATGCAGAGGGGAGAGACTTACACCAGAGCAGCACGGCAGTGATGCGAGGGTGTGACGAACGAGGTTTTTTCAGATGATAAAGATCAAATTTTATGAGATTAAACTAAACTAAAGAGGTTTTGGGAACTCTGTCCAGGGGTTCTGGATACAACAGAGTTCAAGACTAAAGATGTAGGCCTTGTGGTCGTAAAATGGTCTTGAGAGGCCAACAACAACCAAAAAGGCAAGCCCAAAAGGGGCACGTAGAGGAGACATTTACTAACTAAAAGAGAAGCCGACTCAAATGAGGCTTCGTACTGACGGGAGGACGCATGACATCAGGAGGCTGTGACGTATGACGTCATCAGTCATCGGCACAGGGCTCTTGACTCAATGGAGCGGAGGGTTCGAACTCAAACGAGAGTCCGAGGCTTGAGGTTATGAGACTGAAGCTTGAGGCACCAATCCCAACACTCCCTCTCGTACGACCGGCAGATCTACCAGCCACACAAGAGTCTTCGTATCTTTCGAAACTGGTCTGGCGGAAGACCTTTCGTGAG
The DNA here is from genome assembly GCA_016586335.1 of Nitzschia putrida. Taxonomy (NCBI): domain Eukaryota; phylum Bacillariophyta; class Bacillariophyceae; order Bacillariales; family Bacillariaceae; genus Nitzschia; species Nitzschia putrida. The sequence continues at coordinate 14,746 of BLYE01000043.1, read as the reverse complement.
GATATCTGCCTTCTGCGCCTCACTTTTGATGTACTCGATCTCAACACTGTTGGGTTTGAGATGTGAGCGGAACCAGTGGTACTTCACTGCGTAGTGTTTCGACCTTGGAGTATACTGGCCGGGTTCCATGCGGGCGAGTTTGAGGCATCCCTGATTGTCTTCGTGAACGGTGGTCTTGAAGGAGGTCAGGACATTTTCGGAGAGTCCAACAACATGTCCAACAGTCTTGAAGAGGGTTTGCAGCGGCAGAAGATCACGCATACACATGCTCAAGGCATTGTATTCTGCCTCCATAGTGGACAAGGCAATGTCGGTCTGGAGACGGCTTACCCAGATGATTGGGCAGTTGGAGACTGTGATAGTGTATCCAGTTCGAGACTTCACAGTTGAAGGGTCGTCGATCTCGGATTGTGAATAGAGTCCTGCGAAGTCGGCGTCAACAAAGCACTCGAGATCGAAATGGTCTGCGGGTCGCAAGGTAAGTCCGCAGTCAACTGTACCTTTCAGATACTGACCGATTCTAACCAGTGCCTTTTCGTGAGAGAGCTTAGGCGAATGCACAAAGCGGGCACACTGAGCGACGGCAAACTGGATGTCAGGCCTCGAGTGGCCGGCGAGATACAGTAGCATCCCCACCACCGACGGATAGGAGAACGTAGCATCGGGAGGGTCACCATCGGGGTCCTTTGACAATGGAGTAGTGGCGGCAGGTGTTTCCTTGTGGGGCATTCCCTCGATGTTGAGGGCATCAATGATTTTCTTTGTCAGCCCGGACTGGGTTAACTGTATAGTTCCATCGCTGTTGCTTCTCTCAATGTGCACACCTAGGAAACCCGCAACAGAGTCCTCAATTTCAACTTGGACACCTTTGTCTCGGAGGGACTGGATGGCTTGGTCGATGTATCTCTCTTCGGGAGAGAAGAACAGGGTGTCGTCGACATAGACCAAACAGATACAGTGATCGCTCATGAACAAACAGCGATCGACATCTTCATAACATTTAAAACCAGATTCCTCTAGTTTCGAACGAATGAAGGAATAAAAATTCTTTGGCGCCTGCTTCAATCCATAGAGGCTTTTCTTGAGCTTTAGAACTTTTCCTGGTTCGGAGAAACCACGCGGCATATCGACATAGACATCCATATCACCGATAGGGGCATGAACGAAAGCAGCAGTGTAGTCGACTTGCTTTGACTGAAGATTCAAAACTATACTGAGGATCAACATCAGTCGGATGGTATCCCAGCCTACGACTGGAGAGTTCGTAGTAGTCGAGTCAAAGTCCACACCATCGATCTGCTTGTCTCCGCGCACACAAAACCTGCCTTTCAGCTTGCGGACCGACCCGTCTGGAAAGCGCTTACACTTGAACGCCCAAGTCGATGGAAGGACATTCATCCAAGCTTCTCGAGGGATGACATCCCAGACTTCCATCTTTTCGAGGGTGTCGATCTCCTTCTCGGCGGCTTTGAGATATCCGTCGGCCAAGGGGCCATTCATGGCTTCCTCCCATGAGGGATTGTCTTCGTCATGGGTTTTGGCAGCGAGAGCCAAGGGATGAAGCCATTCTTGCGTACCGTCGTCAAGATCCTTTGCCATGTCGATTTGTTTCCAGATAGAAGCAAAGGCAGAGGACTTGATGGTATCCAGGGTCTGCTCCCATCGAAGTGCAGCGATAAATTGTGCATTCAGCGCCGCAAAACGGCAACGGTAGGTACTTGTGTGCGTTTGCAGATAGCTCGATGCCGTCCAAGCTTCCGATCTCATTCCTTGATTTCGAATGCGTGCACTCCTTCGCAGTTGAGGTTGTTCCGGAGCTTGAGGAGATGTTGGCGGCATTGCATCGGCGAACGTACTTTCTTCATCGACTGGATCAAGAACATCTAGTTGACGTTGAACTCGGCGTTGTTTTGTTGCTTGTCGAGGGTTGTCTGAGGGATCAAAATCGGTTGACGGATTGGAGATGGCGGATGTTCAATGGCAGCTCCCTCTGAAACAGACGTCGGTTGGGAACGAGTGCCAGTGAGTGGAGAAAGCTCAGTGGGATCGTCGTTGAAGCGGACTGAACGGGGAGGTCCAAAAGTTCTTGTCGCCGAAGGTTCATTGGAACTAGCTGGAGTCCTGAAAGGGTCCACCAACTGAGGAAGAAGTGGGGGCAGAGATGGAGATGGAGGATTCGAGGGAGGCTGACGCGTAGGAGTTGGCGGACGCGGCGTTCGAAGGATGGATCTCGGTGCTTCCGATTGCTGGGGTTGGCTGGATTCATTTGAGCCACTGGATCGGCTGGAGAGAGAATCCAGCTCCCTCTGATGCCTTGCCTCGCGAATTTGGACCTTTCGCTGGGCTCTGATCTCCTTCTCGGCCGGTGTCAACCAATCGTCATTCAACGTAGGTAACCTCACTAGATCACCTTCTTCCAATTCATCAGCTTCTTCCCAAGATAACTCATAGCCAGATTCAATCAAGGAGTCCCATTTCTTTCGACTGAATTGTTCTTCATCTGGGGGGCGTTTCCCATGCCTTTTTTGGCGTCATAGCCATAGTGCTAGTGACTACATTTATAGGAATCAATATATTGACACGAAATTGAATCGTAGGAAAGTTACTCCAATAGGCGTCTCCGCTGATTACGTTACACACGATTGGACTCGTTTGTAGTACGATTGACTACAAATTGACCTCAATATATTACAAAATTATCTCGAGGATTACAAATTCGCTTGAAAGACTGATTCATACATATAACGAGTTTTCACTTTTACCTGGCTAACTTGCATGTCACTGTTCCATACCTGAAGCCTAATGTCGCATGGTGTCAACGACTTTATCCGATATATGTTTTTCACAGAAACATCGAACAGCGACATATATTTGCAAGACTAGCCATAATTAGTAGATTACCCTGCAAGCTAGCGTGTCTTGATCTCGCGCAAGGTGATTCGTACAACGAATGGTTCGAGAGTAGGCTGAGCGACGACAGGCTACAAACCCGCTCCAATGAATTTTAGGTGTGGATCACTGACAGGCGCCGCATATGGGAGAGGAAAACGAGACAGAAGACTACGCCGAACAAATTGCTCTAAATAGATAGAGTTACGTTGGATCAACCCAACGGTTTGAGCCTAAGTCAAAATTTCCCACGAGCTGGCCAAGTCCCACTCCTGAGACAGGCAAATCTCGCTTACGAGAAATGCCTCGGCGGCAACAGCACGTACCAAAAGCAACAACCCGAAAAAAAACACCCAAAAACACAGCTACACACACCAACAACGAAGCAACAACCATGCCGGGTACACGATCTGATGCTGCAAAAAAAACGGAGAAACAGGCGAGAAAACAGCCCGGCGCCTAGCCCGGCGAGAGGCCCAGCAAAAGAAGCAATTATTGCTCAACTAGCTCAACGTTGGATCCCACCGCCCAAGCCCAGTTGCAAACAACAACAACAACAACGAAATTGCAGTCGAAGTCGATCCAGCTGTCACCAAATCGTGGTGATGGCGATGTGCTGCATCAGGCCAACAACAACAACAACAACAACAACAGAAGCGAAGTCGTTGAAGCAGCCTCCACTGGTATTGTTCGAGGTGGTGGCGATGCAAACTCCCGGGCCCCAGCTGTCACCAATCGTGGTGATGGCGATGTGCTGCATCAGGCCAACAACAACAACAACAACAACAACAGAAGCGAAGTCGTTGAAGCAGCCTCCACTGGTATTGTTCGAGGTGGTGGCGATGCAAACTCCGGGCCCCAGCTGTCACCCAAATCGTGGTGATGGCGATGTGCTGCAATCAGGCCAACAACAACAACAACAACAACAACAGAAGCGAAGTCGTTGAAGCAGCCTCCACTGGTATTGTTCGAGGTGGTGGCGATGCAAACTCCCGGGCCCCAGCTGTCACCAATCGTGGTGATGGCGATGTGCATCAGGCCAACAACAACAACAACAACAACAACAACGGAAGCGAAGTCGTTGAAGCAGCCTCCACTGGTATTGTTCGAGGTGGTGGCGATGCAAACTCCCGGGCCCCAGCTGTCACCAATCGTGGTGATGGCGATGTGCATCAGGCCAACACACAACAACAACAACAACAACGAAAGCGAAGTTGTTGAAGCAGCTTCCACTGGTATTTTTCGAGGTGGTGGCGGTACAAACTCCCGGGCCCCAGCTGTCACCATTCATGGTGATGGCGATGTGCTGCATCAGGCCAACAACAACAACAAGAACAACAACAACGAAAGCGAAGTCGTTGAAGCAGCTTCCACCGGTATTGTTCGAGGTGGTGGCGAAACCTCATCCCCAACCCAACCAGTCCCTGCGTCTAATAGGAAAGGTTCAGGCAAGAAGAAGAAGACAAGTTCCGCTACTCTTACTGTTACTAAGAAGCCAGCCTCTCCTGCTGCTTCTAGTACTAGGAAGAGATCAAGGCGCAGTGCAAACTCGTTCCAGGCCCCAGCTGTCACTATTCATGGTGATGGCGATGTGCATCAGGCCAACAACAACATCAACAACAACAACAACAACGAAAGCGAAGTTGTTGAAGCAGCTTCCACCGGTATTGTTCGAGGTGGTGGCGATGCAAGCTCCCGGGCCCCAGCTGTCACTATTCATGGTGATGGCGATGTGCTGCATCAGGCCAACAACAACAATAACAACGAAAGCGAAGTCGTTGTTGAAGCAGCTTCCACTGGTATTTTTCGAGGTGGTGGCGGTACAAACTCCCGGGCCCCAGCTGTCACCATTCATGGTGATGGTGATGTGCATCAGGCCAACAACAACAACAACAACAACAACAACAACGAAAGCGAAGTTGTTGAAGCAGCTTCCACTGGTAATTTTCGAGGTGGTGGCGATGGAAGCTCCCGGGCCCCAGCTGTCACTATTAATGGTGATGGCGATGTGCTGCATCAGGCCAACAACAACAACAAGAACAACAACAACGAAAGCGAAGTCGTTGAAGCAGCTTCCACCGGTATTGTTCGAGGTGGTGGCGAAACCTCATCCCCAACCCAACCAGTCCCTGCGTCTAATAGGAAAGGTTCAGGCAAGAAGAAGAAGACAAGTTCCGCTACTCTTACTGCTACTAAGAAGCCAGCCTCTCCTGCTGCTTCTACTACTAGGAAGAGATCAAGGCGCAGTGCAAACTCGTTCCAGGCCCCAGCTGTCACTATTCATGGTGATGGCGATGTGCATCAGGCCAACAACAACATCAACAACAACAACAACAACGAAAGCGAAGTTGTTGAAGCAGCTTCCACCGGTATTGTTCGAGGTGGTGGCGATGCAAGCTCCCGGGCCCCAGCTGTCACTATTCATGGTGATGGCGATGTGCATCAGGCCAACAACAACAACGAAGTTGCTACAGCTGGTACAATTCGCGGCGAATTTGTAGATCTAACCATCGCTGACACTTCTTCTGATGGTCTCTTCCCTCGTGGTACAGCTTCGAACGAGAAAAAGAGGAAGAAGACGCCTAGTGCCGCACCCAAGAAGAAGAAGGCAAAGGTGACTGCAGATGCCGCCAGTGGTGAAGTAGGTGATATTACTGCTCTTCTAGCTGGACCACCACCTCCCAAGCCAGTGTATCCTCGATGGTACTGTCTCCAACACAACGATGACGACCATTACAACTCCTCAACCGGTACATTCACACCAGAGACCAATTCTGATGAAGATGACAAACCGACTGATCCTGACGATCCATACAGGATTGCTGAGTTAGGGAATAGAGCGATACGGATGAAACGACGAGAAGAGCGTGCCAGACAAGAAGCTGTATTGAAACAATACCAACAGGCCAAGAACAGAGAACAAAACAGGGTTGCCAACAAGAGGAAGAACAACAAAAGTAAGAAATAAGTTTGGTTTATGTGAAAATCTTGTATGGTACATGCTAACTGCGACCTAACACAAACACTGTGTAATTGTTTTCTCTAACAACAGGTTCATCATTTGCTGACTACACAATTCAACCCGTAAGTCAAAGGTTGAGGAGTCGTTCCACCAAGACCTCTTCACAGCCGGCCCCTCCTCCATCCCCGTCCACTGATAGCACCTCTGATGATGGGGAGTCTGTCGCTGCTGATGGCAACTATTCACCAGACGAAGAAGAATTCTCTTTAAGTGGTAGTGGTGATGGACTCCGTACTCCTGAAGAAAACGAGATTGTTGACCCAACACTAACTGAAAAGGCAAGGACCGAGGTGAGACAAATCTTGGAGAATTGGCAGAATGGAACAGGACTTGAGGTACCGGCTCAACCTGGTGATTGTACTGAAGGATTGGACGTTGTTCCTGTTGATGGCGAGATTGTTGACCCAACACTAACTGAAAAGGCAAGGACCGAGGCGAGACAAATCTTGGAGAATTGGCAGAATGGAACAGGACTTGAGGTACCGGCTCAACCTGGTGATTGTACTGAAGGATTGGACGTTGTTCCTGTTGATGCTAGCAATGATGATTCCGTTGCCGTGAATACCACAACTGCTACCGCCACGCCAACAACAATGAAGAACCCCCCCCCAGCCCCACCGAAGAGGGGTCCACCACGCCCTTCCTCGAAATCACAACCAAACCAGTCGCCCAAACAGCAACAAGAACCCCAAGTCACATATTCTGCTGCCTATCTTTCGTCAACAAAGATTCGGAAGGCGGCCATCTTTGGTGATGCAAGGGATACCCGAAACCGCATATTCTCCTTCCAAGGCTCAACAAACAACTGGGCAACCTTGTTTCGGTTTGGGGAAAACTGTGATGCACCTGATATCCGAAATGTTGTCATGGTTTACGAGATCCCGAAATGTCTTGCAACCATTGGAGTCGAAGGAAGTGCCTTACCAGAGAAGATCAAAATTTCATCAAGGAACCAGCAAGCCTTGTGCTTTGAACGGCTTCGGGTTGAGATTGGCCACATTTGGGTCGTTGTACAAGATGACTTCCAACTTGGATTTGCACAGGACTTGTCGAACATCCTTCACTACCAGGTTGGCATCCAAACACTCTGTGTCAAAATGAAAGAATTTCAAAGCAAGTTTCCTGCTCGCCGCATTGGATTGACATGTGTAGGTCTAGGTGGACGTCACGACGATGACTTCATTGCAGTCCAAAACTTTGCAGCGGGGGATGAGGAAATTCAAGGCCTACCATGGGACATAACAAACAAACAGCTGAGTCTCCAGTTCGATGGACATGGCAGAAGGAAGAAGAGGATTAGCAAAGAGACCACCCGACAGCTCGAATACAAAGATCTGGGTTTCACCTCAGACCTCAGCACCAGCAGGGTATTCTCCGACCTTGGACTGCTGGGACCGAACCTTTTGGAAGGCAGCCAGTCGCCCATCGGAGAAGATATTTTTCGGTCTGTGTCAAGGTTTGTTGAAAAGGTTGACAATTACTTTGACTTTTGTACTTTCCAGACAGAGGAAAGACGGCGACTATTTGCAGGACAGTTGGGAATAGGGAATCGGGTTGAGACTACACGGGCTGCTGCATACGATTGTAATCCAGAAACATGGTTGCAGCCACACATCGACGGTTTCAATGGAAAAGATGAAGGGTATACCCATGTGGTATGGGCTTCCCATATTGATGACAAGGCCAACCTCCATCCAAAGTGTTTCCAAGACTATCCCCCCCTCAACCGGGATGAATGGAAAGCCCACTATGAAGCCACTCGTGGCAAAATAATCGAAAAAAAGAAAGACGGTGGCAGCAAGTGTCGGTTGTTTCAAGGGATGTATAGCAGACATTCTATCGAGAATTATACCGCGAGGCTTTCAAAGTTCGGTGGATCCATTGATCTCTTCAAACGAGTGTACGAGAAAGCTTTTGAACATGACATCCGGTTCTTTGGACAAGCGACAGTGGCTTCTGCGATCCCTCTGAAGGAACTTGCTGAAAACAACATATGGAACTTCGGAGTTGTCAAAGGAAATATGCAGTTGGAGGGTCATTTGCAACCCTACATTTCTTTGGCTGACATCCTCATCACACGGTTTAAGTTGGGCTATGGGGCAGCTTTTGCTGTTGTTTTTGTTCTTTCGTTGAATTCAAGTTCCGTCTTGGAACATACCATTGCTTGTCACCTACTATTGAGAGAGAAAGACAGAGAAGGACCAGGGGGAGAAGCAAATGCCAAGAGGAAGGGATATCACTCCATAGCTGGAAGGCTTCTGTATTTCTACCACAAGGTCTCCACTATTGGCGTGGGACACATATTCCCCGGTGTGGAATTCCCTCCGGGCGACAGATACTGTGATACATTTGGAGAGGAGCGGATGGTCCATAGGATGGAATCTTACTTTCTGTCTCGGTTGGCTTCCGGTGAGGATCAACAAGTAATATTCTTTGAAAATAGTTTCTGGCAACTCATACCTCAACTGATTGTGATGATTGACGAGACAGATTTCAAGGCGGACAAAAACACACTTGAGAAGATATACAGCCTTGTTTTGAAATGTATTCCGGTGTGGACGTTGAAGCCTCGATTGGTCGACCACTTCCTGTCATTGCTGTCCCTGTTGGGTTTGATACCACTGGCTTTCTATCCCATTATCAGCCGGAGAGGAGGAGAGAAACATCTGCCAACATATCAATATTTCTCTGGCATTTGTACAATACAGAAAATTCCGTGCCCTACCCTTGGAAAGATGATGTTACAGCGGCCATGAAGACAGTACTGGAAAGAATTTCTCCGGAGTTTGCGTGCTACACTAAGTCGGAGCAGTATGTCCAGGGTGCTATCGAGATAGTGGGTAATCATGTCAGGGCACAGACCGAAAAGAAAGTTTCCCAGGGGTTGCTTAACTTGGGAGCACCCAACTTCGTGGTAAACCAAGGAAATTTATCTTTCTTTGTTGGTGACATGAACTTTGTTCCGATTGGCGGAAGAGGTATTTTTACACCACCCACGGCTGCTGGGATCCAGCCAAGTGATATGCGGATCCTAATGCACACAGGAAGAATAATGTACTTATGGTCCCTCTCAAGAGTGTTTGGGACGACAACCCCAAACTGTTGCAAACTTTGGTTGATATGCAGACTGAGTATAAGAAAAGGAACAGAGTGTCGAGTCGGGGGGTACCATGGGGTGGACGGAGGGGTGAACCCAGTTGGTCACTTCCATATTTGTAAACCCTTGTATGTTACTTCGCAATGTTATTACTATTTCATACAACTTGTCCTCACTTCCTTCTTCTTTTCTTGGATACATTGCAACACCAGCCACTATAGAACAGTTTTGGCCATTCATCTCGGGGTGTCACCACTAGAACACGTTCTTTGGCCATGTCCGTTGGACTCCGTATAGGTTTTGGGCTCACGGGAAGGTTTTGTGGGTGTTTGTTAAACTCCAACACCAACACATTCTTCTTGATTGATGAGATTGGCACTTTGGTTAACACAGGGTAGCCTTTTCGATACTCTTTCCGCCACTCTTTGAAGATTAAACGAGGAGGCTTGTCAGCGCTTCTTGGGACAGGGTCCCAACCAACACCATGGACAAGAGCAGACGGCACGTTGTCAGAGTCAAGATAGAACAGACAGCACTTCACAGGGAGATATTGTGGGTTCTGGTCATGACGACCTTCGAAATGAACAATAGCCCAGTCGTACCAATCTGGTTTGTCTTTCCCAAAGGCTGGATGTGCCCTTAGAAAGCGACCATCTCGGTCCTGGATCTCGGCCCATATCCACCGACCGAAGTTCTGGTTCCATTTCCAACAACTTTTGTATGATGTATTCTTGTATGTGGACGGGTGGTGCTTGGATGTCGTTCTTCCCTACCCTTGTCCGTTGGATCAAATCTGTTCTCCTCCTACTGCCATTGTCAATGCGTTCGAGACAAAAGTTGGGAACGTTCCTGGAGAAGAAGAAGTCCCCGATAGCTTCAATGATCCCTGTCCCGTTGGCCTGTGACATCAATCTCTCATGCCAAATGTTCACATGGACCTGACCACCATCCAATATTGTTTCATCATCGGTCGTTTCCTTTTCCTTCAGGTGTTGTCTGGCTTTGTTCAACAACACCGAGTCTGAAATTCTCGATGCAGTTTGTTTGGTGAACACATCTACATCCCTATTCTTTTGGGCTGTGTGCGATGGTTCCTTTGCCCATTTTTTCAATCCCCGTTCACAGCTTCCCGCTTCACTTTGGGATGGATCACCGAACAGTGGTATCTGTAAACTGGCACGGAGATGGCAATGGAACTTACAAATTGCCCAGTCAGTTTTGTCGCCACGGTAGAAACATGCATCCACCTTTTCCATGGCCTCACGAATGCCGTTGTCTATTGTTTCCAAGTCTGAACGTTGTCAATATCCATGCTCTGTGAATGGTGAAGATAGTCATGATACAACAGGCAGATCTCCAAAACGTGGCACATTTCTTCCAGTTCACACAGGACAGCCCCAGTGGATGAGTACTTTGACATGGAAACTGTCTTCCTTTTGCGATGCTTCAACACATTTGTGCCCCGAATCAGTGATTTGCATATCAACACGTTGTTCTCTCCTTTGCTCACGGTCTCGTCACTTGGTTGATTCTTGGAACGTTTCTTTGTTGGAGGTGGCTTCGACATGTCGAGGGCAGACTCCATCTTCTTCACTGCGGTACTTTCCATATTGGAGAAGATGTCCCTTTTCCGTTTCTTGTTGGAGGACACAGGAGCTTGTTGGAGGATCTTCTGTTTGTGACCTGCCGGCATAATATCCCACACCTCTCGGCATAACATCATCGTCTGGAGAGCATCAAGATTCATTTCTGTCAAAAATGCAAGATCCAGTTTTCTGAGATACGCGGCGATTTCTTCGATGGCACGTTGGTCAATCATTCCTTGTTCTTCAAACGCAGAAGGGAGTTTCCTGGATACCAATAACATCGGGATGCTTGGTATATTACCGAGTGTCAACGGGTCGTTGTTGTTCTTCTGGGAATCCCGTTCGTCAAAGGTGATGTAGCTATCTTGTGACAGCTTGATAGCTTTACTATATGCTACTTGGAGATCCTTGTTCATGAGCAAAGTTACGAGAAGACTGAATATCATTCCGACTTGTTCACCTGCTGTCAACATTGTCACGTTCGAAAAGCCTGGTTTAATGTTGATGCGGGGATAGTCCTGTCTGACACTACTACGGAAACCGGCAAACGTATGAGTCACTGCTGCCTCAATTTGACTTTTCAATACCTCACCCCCAATCCGCTGTACAGCAACTGGGAAAGGTATTTGAAGAGTCCGCTCTGGTTGTAATGCATGATATCATCGAGCGTTGCTGTATGGATCCCTCCCTCGTTTTCTCCAAAGTCCATATTGTTGAATGCGTTTTCAGTTGGGTAGAGTGAAAATGTGCTTTCCAGTATCTTACGGGCAAGCTTTGATCGATCGTCTTCCTCGGGAGGTGGATCCTGGTGGATCCTGGTGGCTTTGAATAATTCATGTACTGCCTCGATCGGGAATGGTGTGCATGTTTGAACTGGATACTGCAATACAGAGAAGTGGCTGCACATGCAAGACCTGTGTAGTCGGACTGAGCCCCAAGTACCTGGATTCTTTTTCCCGCATAGTGCATCTTGGCTTTTTTGATCTCCCATCACAAAGGCAATAGGCATATGGACTTCAACTGTTTGACGAATACCTCCTAGATTGACTTCAAGGATAGGGGGTTCCTCTGGAGTGTGCTAATCTCATCCAGTAACAGCGACAAGAGTTCGTGATAGGTTTGGATATTGGTCTCTGCTGTTTTGTTCCTTGGGTTACCCGTGGAATTGCTATGTTCTTGTTTGTTGGGATTGGGTGCATAGATGGATGGAACCAAGCCCAGGTGGCGCCATGCATCTGCATTTCTACGGACATGACAGCGGAGTAGAGCTGTGGTGAACATCAGCGGTTCCAGGTTGTAACGTTGGTTGTTGGATATGGGGGTGCTGTCTATGTATAGCACCAACGGCAACAGAAATTTCTGGAGATGCCTGTTTGGATTTGTTTCAGCATTGTCGTTTTCGCTATTCATCATCCTGTGGTGTGTATCATGGTACCATTGACCAGAACACACTTCTGCAAACTGGTCGTCGTTTTCAGCTTGAAACTTCTCAAATCTCCTTTGGACGTCGTTGTTGGCACATATTTCCTGAAGAGAGTTGAAGTATGACATGCTTAGGAGATCCTTCAGTTGCTCTAGAAACGAAAACTTGGTAACTTCAAATCTCATCCCCGTTGATGCCATGTAACTGAGAGAGGTTGGGACTGGAGGGTTTAACTTTTCTCTCAAAGTTTTAAGGAAAGTCTGTCTCCGTGGTAATCTTGTGACATCTATCTCTTGTCCTTTCTTGAGCTTTTTCTTGTTTCGTTTCAACGTTGCGATGATCTCATCATACATATACAGAGGTGCACGTCCTTTTTGACACAATGTCATCAATTCGAGTGCGATTGTGTCTTCCGGTTGGGTGAATAGGTCCTTCGTCTCTGTGGGTGTGGCTTCTGTTGGTGGAGCGAATTGTTGGTCTGTTACATCCTCATCTTCCCTTTGATCAAATTCTTCAACCCTTTCCTCATCCGATGACAGGTCAATAGGCTCATCTTCCTGAGGACTATCTTCTGTTACATCTGATTGCTCTTCACTGTTTGTGGGGGAGGTACTGTCAAGTACCTCTTGGCGGTTGAGAGTTGGCTCTGTGGTGGCTTGGGTTGCACGAGATGCCAATGGTGTATTACGTTCTTGTATGGGGACAAGAGATCTCAATTGTGCAAGCCTTTGCCTGCCGGTCCGATGATTTTTCATACGGTTTCGGAATGTGCTATACATGCCGACTAGTGTGCTGTGGTCAAACGTTACTGCTGTTTGTTTGGTAAATATGGTACAATTCGCTTTGGTTGAGTACATTTCTTCGAGAGTGAGTACTTTTGTGGCTACGGTGATTCCATAATGGAGGGGATGATGAAGTACCCCTTTTGAAAGTGGGGGAACTACACCATGTTGTTTACCCTGTACTGCATTTTGCCTCCGATCAACATGGGGTACTACCAGATTCTATCATGGGTGAACTACTAAATTGATATCAAAGTATTGCTAACACTAGTTGTACTATATGCATATTACTAGTCATGTTGTTCTGCCCCTCTACTTCTTGCACCGAGAGAAATATTGCTCCATGGTTGATTGTTTGCCCTTCTTCACTTCCTTCTTGGTTTTGTTATCCGCGATCTTCCTTTTCCGTGTTTCTGACTTCTCCTTTTGTATTGCTTTTGCATACTGACCTTCATCAGCAGGCAGACGAGCAGGTCCACATTCGGTGCAGCATATCCACTTGTCAAAGATTTGCTTGCATGAAAGGCACTTGCTCTTTTGGAAACGTTCATCAAGTGCCTTTTGTTGGAATTTTGTGAGCCATTTGTTTCCAAACAATGGCGATAAGTGGTAGTTGCGGTAATCCAACGGGTCACCCTTCCTTTTGTACCTCTTCCATTGACTTCTCTTGTTGTTGGTGGTGGACATGTTGTTGTTTTGTTTGTTTTTGTTTTACTAGTGTTTGATTGGCATGCTGCTGGAGTCTATGGAGTCGAATATTGAACAGCTCTTGAAATATTTGGCGCGCGCCAGCATTTTGTTGTGTATCCTTCTACCTTTGTCAGTAGTGGTGCATTTCACATAAATTTGGTGGCAGTGGTTCAAAGTACCACTTTCAGCACGCGCACATGATTTTCATCTCCAATGTCCCCATGGAGTTGAGCACTGCCAAACAACACACTCCGAATAGTGGCAGAACCAAGAATCGTGCTCCTCCGTCTCTTGCTGGTGAATCTGCTGATGTTGGTGCTACATCTAGCCACAATGATAGTTCCTTATCAACTCGCCCTAGTACTCATACCACTGCTGCGGTGTCCGCTGCTAGGCCACCACCCAGTAGAAGAACTAGTATGGGGGTGCAACCTCCCAGCCTGGTCGGAGTGGTGGTGTAGTTGGTGGTGGGCACAGTGTGGCTGGTGGGGGTCTGTCAAGAGTCTCTACTAGTAGATCATCTGGCATTGTCACCACATTGGTAAACGACAAAGATCAGGTTGCTAAAGACTTATTGATACTTTCCAATTTTGTAAAGGATGAAATGTACTACAAGGCTAAGTTTGTTTTCAGTGCAGATGATCTCGTCATGGAAGGTCAAGGCAGTTTTTTGTACAAGCATTTTGTACAATCTTGCCTTCATAAAGTTGCCAGCGGTACCCTTCGGAACGATGATGACAAGCTTGCCTATTGCAAGTTTCTGTGGTCAATGGCAACCTCTAGGAGACTCCAGATGGACTCGCTGGCTATGAAACGGAGTGCTGTTTACACTGTTATGCAGAACCGATTCTTTTGTAAGTTTTCCTTGAGGAGCGTTCTGTGTTTTTACGATGTGCAGGTCCTCTCACTTCATGTACTATTAAGATTTGTGTCAACTTTGTGCTGACAACAATGCTTATATGATTGCTTTTGAATGCTTTGAAGAAAGGTGGAATTTCCCCAAGGCATACCATCTGTTCTACGACTACTTCTATCGGGCCGTTATGGGAGAAAGGAACTGGCGTTCAAGTTTGGGAGATGACAGTCTGTCCTTTGGTCAGACGAACTCTGAGGCCTTTGCTTTGTTGCTTCTTAAAAACAATTACAAAGCTTGGATTGCCCAAGCACTCATTGCTTTGGATTTTGATACTCAATACAGTATTGAGCTGGAGCGAAGGCGTACCACCCGTCATCTTGCGTCCACTTCAATAGAAACTA